>JADLZN010009370.1:0-63247 GCA_018155175.1 Sinocyclocheilus anophthalmus | reverse complement strand
CCAGCTGTGTTTGATTATACTGATTTGACTTGATTAGGAAAGCCACACACCTATCGATATAAGACCTTACTGCTCACAGTGTATGTCAGAGCAAATGAGAATTATGAGGTCAAAAGGAACTGCCTGAAGAGCTTAGAGACAGAATTGTGGCAAGGTACAGGTCTGGGCAAGGGTACAAAAAAATTTCTGCTGCACTTAAAGTTCCTAAGAGCACAGTGGCCTCCATAATCCTTAATGGAAGACGTTTGGGACGACCAGAAACCTTCCTAGAGCTGGTCGTCCGGCCAAACTGAGCTATAGGGGGAAAGAGCCTTGGTGAGAGAGGTAAAGACGAACCCAAAGATCACTGTGGCTGAGCTACAGAGATGCAGTCGGGAGATGGGAGAAAGTTGTAGAAAGTCACCCATAACTGCAGCCTCCACCAGTCGGGGCTTTATGGCCGAGTGGCCCAACAGAAGCCTCTCCTCAGTGCAAGACACATGAAAGCCCGCATGGAGGACTCCAAGATGGTGAGAAATAAGATTCTCTGGTCTGATGAGACCAAGATAGAACTTTTTGGCCTTAATTCTAAGCGGTATGTGTGGAGAAAACCAGGCACTGCTCATCACCATCCAATACAGTCCCAACATTGAAGCATGGTGGTGGCAGCATCATGTTGTGGGGGTGTTTTTCAGCTGCAGGGGACAGGACGACTGGTTGCAATCGAGGGAAAGATGAATGCGCCAAGTACAGGGATATCCTGGACGAAAAAACCTTCTCCAGAGTGCTCAGGAACTCAGACTGGGCCGAAGGTTTACCTTCCAACAAGACAATGACCCTAAGCACACAGCTAAAATAACGAAGGAGTGGCTTCACAACAACTCTGTGACTGTTCTTGAATGGCCCAGCCAGAGCCCTGACTTAAACCCAATTGAGCATCTCTGGAGAGACCTAAAAAATGGCTGTCCACCAACATTTACCATCAAACCTGACAGAACTGGAGAGGATCTGCAAGGAGGAATGGCAGAGGAACCCCAAATCCAGGTGTGAAAAACTTGTTGCATCTTTCCCAAAAAGACTCATGCTGTATTAGATCAAAAGGGTGCTTCTACTAAATAATGAGCAAAGGGTCTGAATACTTAGGACATGTGAAATTTCAGTTTTTCTTTTTTAATAAATCTGCAAAAATGTCAACAATGCTGTGTTTTTCTGTCAATATGGGGTGCTGTGTGTACATTAATGAGGAAAAAAATGAACTTAAATGATTTTAGCAAATGGCTGCAATATAACAAAGAGTGAAAAAAATAAGGGGGTCTGAATACTTTCCGTACACACTATATATATATATTTCCTTAATAGACGGAGGTTGGATGTGGGAGCAGGCATTTGGATCAGCAGCAAAATCAGTATTAGCGAGGCTGGACAAACTTCAGGCACAGGCATTGAGATTATGTCTTGGAGCCATGAGAACATCACCAGTGTGCTCATTGCAGGTAGAGGCAGGTGAAATGCCTTTGAGCCTAAAACGGAAGCAGCTGCTTGTAAATTACTGGATTAGTTTGAAGGGACAGATAGATAGTCACCCAACCAAAAGAGTGTTACAAAAGACAATTGGGAAAAGGGAAAGGGGAAAAGATTTAGTTTTGGTTGGACAGGAGATGATGCTGCACGTGACCTGGGAGTATATGGAAAGGAGTTTTGTAAAAATGTGGTATGGCCCAGTATCCCTATGTGGAAGTTTGACACTCCAATAGTGGATTTGGAGGTATTACAGACCAAAATTGCAAACAATCAAGTTGATTTGGTGAGTGGATTTTATAGACATGTGAACCAGAAATCCATTAATTTTAAGCAAATTTTTACAGATGGATCAAAAGACCCAATAACAGGAGTTACAGGTGCTGCAATTGTAGTTCCCAGCCAGAAGAGTGAAATGAGCAGGCGAACTTCAGATCACTTAAGTGTAGATGCTGTTGAGCTGTTTGCCATTTTGATGGCATTAGAATGGATTGAATATTCTAAGGTAAACAGAACTTTAATTTGCAGCGACTCTGTCTCTGTGCTGCAGAGTCTCAAGACCGGCATAGTTAAGAATGATCAGGAGCTTTTTTTATGACGTTATGTCTATCTATTCAAGAATAAAGAACAAAGGTGATAAGGTTATATTTATGTGGGTACCAGCACATACAGGTATTCTAGGAAACGAAAAGGTAGACAAAATAGCTAAGAAAGCACTGCAAAAAGAGAGCATAGAAGCAGTCATCAGCCTTTCAAGATCAGAAGGAAAGAGTATAGTGTGGGGAAAAATGATTAAAGAATGGCAACAAAGGTGGGATCAAGAACTAAAAGGAAGACATTTATACTTGATTAAAAAAAGAGTTGGCACTGTGGAAAATAAGGGAGGAAACAGGAGAGAAGAGACTATTATGGCCAGAGTAAGAATAGGGCATAATAAATTAAATAGTACTCTTCATATTATGGGAAAACTGGATTTTGTGACCAGTGCCAAATACCTGAGACTGTAGAACATGTGCTTAGTAATTGTTCAAAATATGAATTACAGAGGATGGACATGATAAATGACATGGGAAAAATAGGACTAACAGGACGTGGAGTAAAGGATATAATGGACTGCAGTAGGAGTGAACAAGGAATTAAATATTGGATTTGCTTTCTGACTAAAACGGGACTCATGACAAGAATATGATGTCTAAAGTATATGGGAAATAATTAGAACCAGAAGATGGCAATAATGCAACGTTAAGGATGCAAGCTGCCGTTAAAACCCAAAGAAGAAGAAGAAGAACACGACGAGCAGAAGAGAAGAGCAGGACTCAGAGCTGAAATCTGACACATACTATTAAATCTTGAGTTTGTTAAAGAGGAGATTTAAGACATGAGGGATCCAGAACCATCCAGAATAAAACATGAAGATACTGAGGAACAAACAGGTTGGTGTTCATTCTCGATTCTTCATTTTGACTGTTTTGGTAGCTGTGAATATGGATCAGTATATGGAAGATACATGATACAGAAATGCGTTTAAATGATCATAACACCGGTGCAGCAGTAAGAAATGAATGACAGAACTAAGATTTGGCACATCAAACATCTGATACCACAGACTGATAAACGAGGCTGAATTCAGCTTCTTATTGACGCTATCCGTTCCACCTTAAAAACTCAATTTAGGGACCGTCTCTATTTGTGTCTCTTTTTCAGAAACGAACAATAAGCTATTTTTAAAATGTAAATAACACTGAGATAAGAGCAAAAACGGGCTGTCATCATTAAATCTAATTACATTATATGGTAATTATTAAACGTGCATGTCATCCTTTGAGTGCAGTAATGATTGTTTTTTTAATCTAGCCTCTTATGAAGACTTTATATGACCCAGCACCTGTGAATAGAGGACTCTAGATACAAAATGATGACATTTTTATTGCTTTAAAATGCACACAAAGTTTGCTTAAATGAATATATGGTATTTGTAAATAAACTATAATGTGTACTAGACTTCAACTGTTCTTTCTGATACCCACTCCTATAAAGACTATTCTGGTTTTGTAACAGAAAAACGTGCATTTTCTGTAAAGCTGCCTCTGAAACAATATGTGTTGTGAAATGCGTTCTACAAATAAATATGAATTAAACTGAATGAGCCATTGCATTGTTGGTTACTGTTCCATGTTGTCTCCGAGGGTGTTTTGAAAGTTTCACAGGGTGCTTATACCCAGTGTGCTTGTCCATTATAAAAAATAAATAAATGAAAATTAAATATGATATATATCAGACATGTTGACTGTACCATTTAGAAGATGGACCTATAAATATGACATATATGAGTATACAGTTAAATAGGCCTTTGCACTGATTGCCCAATTGGAGGCGCAAAATCTCAGCTGTCCTTGAGGGTGCGTTAAAAGATTCATTAGAGGCTTTAATGTCTGAAAAGATTCAGACATTTTTACTGTACCATTTTGAAATTATGGACCTATAAATTTGGCATATATGACAATATAGACTTGAGCTATTGCATTCATGGCCCTATTGGGGGCGCTATATCTCAGCTGTCCTTGAGGGTGCGTTGAATGTTTCACTGGGGCCTTATTCCAAGGGCCGTTGACTGTTACCATGCAAATTTTCAGACATTTTTACTGTAGCATTTTGAAGTTATGGACCCATAAGTTTGGCAGATATGACTATACAATAGGATAAATTGCATTATTGGCCCAATTGGAGGCGCTATATCTCAACTGCCTTTGAGGGTGCGTTAAAAGTCATACTGTGGTCTTATTTCCCAGGCATATGACTGTGACCATGCAAATTTTCAGATATTTTTACTGTAACACTTTTAAGTTATGGACCCATACATTTGGCAGATATGACAATACGATAATACGATATTGGCCCAATTATAATACATGATCAAGATACATGATCTCTTTTGTTTTCTGCTATTAAATCAGGATTCACATTCAGTTCTCTGTTCTCTCCTCATTCATTATGATGATGTCTGAGATCTTCTGTAAATTGGCACATTAAGCACATTTCATTGTGTGTCAGCAAACCGAGACAAACTACAGGATCATCACTTTATGTGATAATTGTGTGTTTTTAGTCGTTTACCCTGTAGATTAAAGTACATGTTTAAAAATACTATTAAAGGGCTAGTTCACCCAAAAATTCTGTCATTAATTAATCACCCTCATGTCGTTCCAACTAGGCCATAAGGTGAACTGGAAAAGTGGCTAGAACGTGATTTTCGTTCCCACACCTGGGCACTACTTTTTCAATGCAAAGTTCAAATGTACTTTGTCTATGTACTATAACATGTAAAACAGGAACATGAAAGGAATATTCTAAAAGCAACTAATGTAAACACAGCTTATTTAGAATAAGGTAAATAATTATATTACTGATGTCCAGTAGGTTGCCTAATTTCTGAAAAGAAAACACATTAAAAACAGAAAAGACGTTATGTGCCATAATTATTTCACAATGGCTTTTATTTTAATATAGTATAAATAGTAGCAAATCAAAAGCAATTGACCAAGCGATTTAAGAAGCTTTTTTTTCTTCTTCAGAAGGAAAACACTTTGGTTATGAATTATTTCTATTTCCTTTTACCCAGTGTTCGAACTATACCGTGGACTTTGGGGGAGCCCACTTTTTAATTTTTTTTTATAACGGGGGCGGTTCGTGCGCTTGCGTGGCGGGATTACAAGACTTACAAAGATACATAACAGCTACAAGTTTATGCACTACTTGCTTTATGCAAGCACTATATAGGATAAATCACTATACTGGATTTACCCTACTATACTTTATCGACACGAATTGATAGGTGAAACCACAAACAGCCACCCACAAATAATATTCTATAAACAAAGCATCAGGCTGTCTTTGAGATCACATGAACAACTGTTAAAGTTACTCGTCGTCAGGCTAAAGAATACCATAATTCCTCCGTTCAGTTAGGCCTAAGACATCGAGAGTCACGCAGACCTATACCAACCCAGCCACAACACAGTGCCAGGTTTATATTTTTTCTACGAATCTTTGAGTTATCATGTACTAAACATGAGTGGAATTTGCACTGCAGCGCCCCACACCTTGATGCTCATGACAAGAAAAGCATGTATAGTTATCTTTATTGAAGATAAACCTGTTAGGTTTAAATCGCCGTCATGCATGAATGAATGATATTTTTTCAATTTGACACATAATAGTCCACGATGATCACATTACACAAAACTGAAATTGCACATAAAAAATAACACATTGTCAATATTTTTTGAGACCCCCCAAAATGTCACAAATCACGTTTTCAGGGGAGCCCATGTCTGATTAAGGGGAGCCGAGCTCCCCCTAGCTCCCCCGTAGTTCGCCCCCTGCTTTTACCTTCATGAACCGCTACACATTTTATCATATTGAATTACTGTGCCAAGAGTTGTGCAGTCAAGACTGTGTTTACAGACAAACCGACAACATACAGACTATAGAGATGGTCAATGCTTTACTTTTGAAATGTGCAATAATGTGAGGGAATTAATAATTATTATTTGTTAATGCAATATAGTAACTCTGTTCTTCTGAGGCATGGCTTTCAGATTCAGATTTCAGAGTCTCTATAGCATAACAGTTCAAATGTGTGTGTACTTTGTTTTACGTATGCTGATAACGTTTCTGCCTGTGAAAGATGGTCCTTCTTGTGTTTGCCTGCCACAGTAATGTACTTGTCTGTTTTCTTCAAATGTATGCACAAAGCAGAGATAAGGTTTGTATGTTTCTCCTATTTTCTGATTCTTATCCTGCAAGCCAAGCCACTGGTTGACGCCGTTTCTGAATGTATCCACCATGTGCATGTAAAATCCTTAGTTTTTCTGGGGTTTATGGAGGAGAGCTTTATAGCGTGTTTATAATGCATTTTACATAGTTTTGAAGAGAGTTCCTCTTCTTCACAACTCGGTAGTGACGACAAGGGCACAGACATCTTGGACTCATGTTGACATGTCGTTCCGAAAAGCGGCCACCTTATTGGTCTAGCGGGAAGCACGTGACGCAAAGCCTCATCACTCACGATCAAAATACGATTACACGAGGAAAGAACTATTGCCGACTTTAAACTAATAAAAAAAATTAACTGCAGGATTACACATGGAGAATTTTTTATTTCAAAACAAAAAAACCCAAACAAAAATTTAGATATTTTTTTGGAATGAAAAGAATTTAGTGCCCCATGTACGGAACGGGATTAAACGAAAGCTTACCCTATGGCCTAACACGTAAGAAGTCTACACCCATTATCAAGAGTACCACACCCCCCCCCCCCCCCCCCCCCCCCCCCCCCCCCCCCCCCCCCCCCCCCCCCCCTATGCATGCGCTGTGCCTTGTTTAAGAGCAGAGTCATGCAATGTGCATGTGTCGTGGTACTCTCGATAATGGTGGAGGAAGGTTACGAGGAGGAGACGAATTGTTCAATAAAGTTGTTATCTCTGTTTTATTTGGGCACAAAAAGTATTCTTGTAGCTTCGTAAAATTACGGTTGAACCACTGATGTCACATGGACTATTTTACCAATGTCCTTACTACGTTTCTGGGTCTGGGAACTTTTCTGTTTCATTGCTGTCTACGGAGGGTCAGAAAGCTCTCGGATTTCATCCAAAATACACATGCCTCAAATTGTTTTTGCATTATTTAGTTTGTCCACAAGGTGGCAACACTGGCCCGGGGCGTTGTTTTACAGCTGAAAAAGAAAAGGAAAACACTCAACAACAATCTACCGGAGACCGCAACATCAATAGACAGCAGCGATGACCAAGCGCTCATGTAAGGGGGTTAAGATATATCCGCAACTCTAGTTTAAACAAGTATAAAGACAGTGTTATCGGTCATAACTTCTGGCGAGAAATAGAGCAGACACCGGACGAAAATTAAAATCAAATGGAGTATAGTTTGAAAGGCTGCGTGTTCAGCTGTCGGCCTACGCTAAGCTGCTTCAGACAGCGCGCCAGTAGTGCTTTAACAGACAAAAACACACACAATCAGGTCAAAATGCCGGCTTTTGGCGATTGACCTCGTAAACAGTCTTAAATAAGTTATAAAGTCCTAAATGACCATAAAGAGTTGGAAGAAAACCAGAAGTGAAACCTGATGAAGTCTAATTGATGGAAATCAAAGAACAAAAGAAAAAGATAAATCAGTCCACTGCTTTACTCGCTTATTAACTTTTGTAGTTTGAGTAAAGATTAATTTATATTCATTTTATAGTTTATACATATACAATTTATAGTTTATGATTATTTTAAGTACACTTAAATTAAAAGTTACCATGTTTTTCTGAGTCTATTAAGTGTTAAAAATAATGGCTTTCTATTATACTGTAATGTAGAAAAAGAAAGAAAAAAAAAAAAGTTATTGAGATATATGTAATACTTATTCAGATACAGGAGTTCAGAATGAAAATGTGCTTTTCCCCATTCTTGAACTGTCACAATGCAACAAGTATTGCTAAAGTCAACCACTTGTGCTAATAGAATTAACAATCACTGTGTAGAAATTAAATAATCTGCCATCTTTCTAAAGTTATTTTTCACCCTGTAATTTGGCTCCAAATTCCTGATGAAAATGGTCATTTTGACCCCCTCATACAAAATAATGGATTACTCCGTAAATATCCAATGTCCATCAAATAGTTTGTCTTTCTTCTGAAAAAAAAAAATGAACAAAACCAAAAATTGAGTTGGGGAAGTTTCTGAAATTTGGTTGCTTTGACTCAAAGTAACCCTATACTAAGGTCATGGGTTTGTACTGGATTTGTTTCAGTGTTGTGTAGGCGATCACTGTGATTGACACGACCAATTAAATCTTTAGAATCTGTGGTGGGCGGGGTTTGTGCTTTAACTGTTAAAAAGGTGAGGAATATTCACATCATCCTTCATGATGGGTACAAGCTCCAGTTCTGTCAGGGCCACTATCGTCAAAGATGATTGACAATTAGCATACAGTTTGGATTGGCGGTATGGTTCTGTTCTGGGCAAGAACTCCCTGCGCCTCCATGCAGCCTAGCATGGATGAGAGCAGCGATAACCCCCCCAGGGTAAACAGAACAGAACGCTCCGGTTACTATCGTAACCTCGGTTCCCTGAGAGCGGGAACGAGACATCACGGAGATATTTCTCCGTTATGGGAACTCCTTCCCTTCCAACCTTTCCTGAAGTCCTATTGGCTCCCGCCAGTCTAAATGACTGGCCAATTGACGCGAAGTATGCAAATCGCATGCAAATACTGACGAGCTCGAGAGGCAGTATAAAATGCTGTGCACGCAACAATTATGTCAGAATCTGATACTGAACGCAGCTTAGCTGATCGAGCAGTGAACACGGCGACCACCGTGATGTCTCGTTCCCGCTCTCAGGGAACCGAGGTTACGATAGTAACCGAAGCGTTCCCTCTCGAGCTTTCACGAGACATCACAGAGATATTTCTCCATTATGGGAACGATATTCAATCCCGCCGTGAGAGAGGCTACGAGCAGCCTGTACAAGTTACACACTCAGCGAAGATAGAGAACACACAATTCCCAACCAATAGCGACACTTGTTAGGCGGGCTCACAGCTGATCGGTGGAGATAAGCCAATGAGCGTCTAAATTCGAGCATACGAAATTTGCATATCTGGTCATTAATAACATTGGCTGCGCTGAGAACAGGGCAGAAGCAACAACATTACTGTCAGGGGCTGCACAGAGATAACGGTGTTAAACAGCATAACACACGAATAGAGGTAGCATAAACGTGAATCAGTCACTCACCGACAGCACTCGGGAGGCTAAGGACTGAACGTCTAGCTTGTAAACCTGGCAAAGGTATTCTGAGAAGACCATCCGGCTGCAAAGCATATATCCTAAATAGACATACCTCTCGATCATGACCAGGAGGAGGCGATAGCTCTTGTTGAGTGGGCCCTAATGTGAAAGGGGCATTCCAAACCTTGGCTCGTACAAGCAGCCGTGATAGCGTCCACAATCCAGTGGGAAAGTCTCTGTTTTGACACGGCCCGACCCTTCGCACAACCCCCGTAGCACACGAAAAGCTGGTCAGATTGCCGAAAGTTGGCCGAACGGTCAATGTAAATCCTCAAGGCCCTGACGGGGCACACCGAAGTCTAAGAGTCCGCATCACATGAGGTCGATGACTCAGAAGACAGGGCAGACAGCGAAACAGTCTGCGCTCTGAAGGGGGTAGATAGTGATTTAGGTACGTAGCCCGGCCTCGGCCGGAGAGTGACGCTGCAATCACCGGGTCCAAAGCGAATACAGTCACTGTCCACAGAAAAAACAAATGTAAATCCCCTATGCGCTTAGCCGAACCGAGGGCAAAAAGAAGTGCAGTTTTGAGAGATAGCTCCTTCATATCAACGGATGCTAAAGGCTCGAATGGTGACTGTGAAAGAGCTCTTAACACCACCTCTAGGTCCCAGGGCGGGACTGAAGGTGGACGCGGGGGATGCAATCTTCTCGCCTCCCTTAGGAAAACTAACCACCAGCAGCGTGCTACCGATCGAATTGCCCGCCCAGCGGGACAAAAAACGCCCCCCCCCCCCCCCCCCCCCACAGGCAATAGCGGCCATATAGACTTTCAGTGTTGATGGCAGAGATCCACTATACAGTCTGTACTGTAGAAAACGCAGCACAACCGACACGGAGCAAGCAGCCGGGTCGATATGAACATCATGGCACCATTTCACAAACACTCCCCATTTTAGAGCATAAAAACACCTCGTGGAGGGCGCCCGTGCCTCCGAGAGTGTGTCGAGAACACGGGAATGCAGGACGCTCAGCTCCTCTGATATCCCTGAAGCAGACACACATGAAGGCTCCATAACTCCGGAACCCGAACCGGGTGCCACACCGAGCCGCTCGCTTCCTGATCCTTCCTGATGGGGATCGGCTAGGCCGGCGCTACCAGCAGCTCTGTCAGATCCGGGAACCAAGGCTGGTTCGGCCAGTTCAGGGCGATGAGTATCACCGAAGCCCCCTCCCTCCCTGATCTTGCATGACACCAGTGGCAATACCTTGATTGGAGGAAACGCATACAGCCTGGCTGCTGGCCAGTGCGATGTCAGAGCGTCGCCTTCCAGCGGGGAGTGAGACAGGGAGAAGAACAGCGGGCAGTGCGCATTCTCGCTCGTGGCGAACAGATCCACCTCCGCTCTCCCGTAGCGGGTCCAAATCATCCGCACCGACTCGGTGTTAAACCTCACTCTCCTTGGGAATCCCCCTCCTCGGAAAGCATGTCTGCCCCGCGGTTCAAGGAGACGGGATGTGCGCGGCTTGATGGAGAGGAAAAGTGACGGTCCGCCCAGAGCAGGAGATTCGCTGCTTGCTTGTACAAAGCCCTGGAACGTACGCCTCCTTGGTGATTTATGTACGAGACCAAAGACATGTTGTCGGTGCAAATCAGTACCTGTCGCTGTTCCAGCTGCAGCCGAAAATCCTTTAGAGCTAAGAACACTGCTTCCAGCTCCAAGCGGTTTATGTGCCACCGGCTCTGAGGTTCTGACCACAGCCCCGAAGCCAGCATGCCCTCGCACACTGCTCCCCAGCCGCGAGTCGAAGCGTCCGTCGTGACCACAACGCGTGACGTCACCAAGCCCAGGGGAACCCCCCGGCTGAAGAGATCTGGGTTGCGCCACGGCCTCAGAGCTTAGATGCAGCTGCAGGAGACCGCGATGTGCAAACGGCCGAAAGTCCACGCCGTCCAAGGGACTCGAAATTTCAACCATAATTGCAGGGGGCGCATGTTTAGTAAGCCCAGGTGACATACCGCCGCAGCAGACACCATGAGCCCCAGCAGCCTCTGAAATTCCTTCAAGTGAACAGAGCTGCCCAGTCTGAAATGGCGCAGGGAAGACAAAATGGCCGCCGAGCGCTCCCGAGAGAGCCGGGCTCTCATCTCCACCGAGTCGAAGCACACTCCCAGATATGTTATAGACTGACTCGGGGTGAGAATGCTCTTCTGCGTGTTGACACATAGCCCTAGGGACTCCAAGTGACGAAGCAGCGTGTCTATATGGCTGACTAGCGTGTCCCGGGACTGAGCTAAAATCTGCCAATCGTCCAGATAGTTGAGAATGCGCATCCCGCTCGCTCTGGGGGGGGAAAGTGCTGCATCCATGCCCTTCGAGAATATTAGTAATTTTATTTGTGATGATGCTGTAGTTTGTCTCAGTCTGTTGACACACAATGAAATGTGCTTAAAGGTAGGGTTAAGGTAAGGGGATAGAAAATACAGTTTGTAGAAAAAACATTACGCCTCTGGAATGTCCCCATAGAGACCGGATTAACTGACTTTAAGCAGTTGGATTTAAAAGGATTTAAAAGCGAAGCTGTTGATGAAGAAATGAAGGGCAATTGTGGAATATTTTTGCTGAATTCCCTAGTCTGCATGTTTCCAGTTTATAGAGTGTTCTGGTTTATTATAAATTAGAGTGTAATATGTTGACAGCATTTTCAGACTGGTTCACACCTACAGTGATGTGATAATGAAGTGAGAGATCATGTGTGCTATGAATATGGGAAGGGCTTTACTGTAGCTGGCGATCTGAAACTGAATCAGAGAATTTATTCTGGAGAAACACCTCACAAGTGCTCATATTGTGACAGGAGTTTCACTTAGTCAGGAAACTTGAAAGGTCATGAGCGAGTTCACACTGGAGAGAAACCGTATCACTGCACTGCATGTGGAGAGTGTTTCACTAGTCAAAAGCTCTAGTGACTCGTTAAAAAGCGTTGTTCTGTGTCAGAGTGAGCAGATGTTTTCTACAGATCTACAAGACAACAATGTGAGATTCAGATACAGTAAATATGCATTATTAGCACATTAGCACAAATAAACTAGTTTTGCTGTAGGATGTTTTCTTCAGTGTTGTTGGAGAACATCAAAGAGAATTTAGTTACTTTAATCTTACATTGATTTACTGATGTGACGTAATTTCATACAGAATCTGGCCAAAACAAAGTTCGTTGTCTCAGTCTGTTGACCCATAATGAAATGTGCTTAATGTGCCAATTTACAGAAGATCTCAGACATCATCATAATGCATGAGGAGAGAACAGAACTATTGACTTTTCAGCAGCTCATTGTCTATTGACACTGTCTTGTTATCAGGAGAGATTATTCCGTGTAAATTAAGTGAACACGAGTATTTGATTTTAGAAAATCTGTTTCCATTTGGTTAATGCTATATATTGTGACAACAAAATAAAAATTCCAAAGCAGGATATTATCAGACATTAATAGGCTGGAAGCGGTTCTGTGAGTTGTATGTGTGTGTGTGTGTGTGTGGTGTGGGGGTATGCTTCATGTGCGGTGTTTTAACAAGAATTCCCATAGGTGGCAGGAATACACTAAGAGTTTCAAATTGTCATAAAAATCCAAAAGAACAAAGTGTGCAGAAGATAGAAGTGCAGAAAAAAGTGCTGAAGATTTCAAGTTGGAGCTAAAAAGGCTGTTACCCATTATAAATGAAGGGCAATTGTGGAATATTTTCACAGAATGCCTTATCTGCATGTTTCTAGTTTACAGTGTCCTGGTTTATTATAAATTAGAGTGTAATAAGTTGGTAGAGTTTTTCAGACTTTGAGTTTGTGTGAGCACTTCTGTGTGATAAAGATGATTTCATAACTCCATGTTTTTATAAACAGCGTTTATTTTCTAATGTATGAATTTGTTTATTTTACGTAAATGTGCATTGTTTGTGCTACAGCATACTACAGAACTGAATAGAATCATTCATTTTGAACTATGTTTATATTGTGTATATATAAAAATGCATCTCTTTGCATTTGACCTCTGCTTTGGCTTGTTTCATAGTCCAGCTTTTTAATTAACCTGCCATTATTCATTATGCATATTGTTGGCTGTGTGATTAATGGCTTGTGGCTGTTTTATATGACACTAATATGTGACCATCAGATGCTTTATATTTTGAACAGAAAAACTAATATATGTGGTTAATTTAAAGTAATAGAGTATAAATTCAGTAACTTGTATTTGATTTCTCCAGATCTGGTCATGTGAGTCTTGGTATCAGTCAATGATCACAGTTCACACCTACATTAGTGAAGGGGGGGGGGGGGGGGTGTGGGGCCCCTCACACAACAGTTCAGCATATAAATACTGGGAGAATATTCACATAATCCTACAAGAGAAGGACAAACTCCAGGTGCAGCAGCTGAAATCTGTGACTGTTAAAGATGGAGTTTATTAAAGAGGAGATTGAAGACATGAGTGATCCTGAACCATCCAGAATAAAACATGAAGATACTGAGGAACAAACAGGTTGGTGTCCATTCATGATTCTTCATTACTGACTGCTGAGAAACATTAATCTAACAAAGATCCAGTTCACTTGATTTTAACCACATAATTTGTTTATTTTAGACTCGACTGAAATAAAACAGCAAAGAGTGAAGCTGAAAGAAGTAGAGGAGGAAAAATCAAGAAAAAAAGCCAAACAGCTGCACACCTGCTCACAGTGTGGAAAGAGTTTCAGAAAAAAAGAAAACCTTAATGTGCACATGCAAATCCACACTGGAGAGAAACCATACACATGCCCTCAGTGTGGAAAGAGTTTTACCGCAGCAGCAGGTCTCCGGTATCATCTGCATGTTCACTCTGGAGAAAAGCCATTTAACTGTGATCAGTGTGGAAAAAAGTTTATTTCACCATCATTTCTAAAACAACACCAAAAAGTTCATTCAGATGAGAAGCCTCATGCGTGTACTTTATGTGGAAAGACTTTCAAAATAAGGGGAAATCTTAATGTGCACTGAGAATCCACGCTGGAGAGAAACCATTCAATTGCCCTCAGTGTGGAAAGAGTTTTGCGGCAGCAGCCGGTCTCAGTTATCATCTGCACATTCACTCTGGAGAAAAGCCATTTAACTGTGATCAGTGTGATAAAAAGTTTATTTCATCATCAGGTCTAAAACGACACCAGAAAGTTCATTCAGATGAGAAGCCTCATGTGTGTTCTTACTGTGGAAAGAGTTTTTCACGGCTGGCCAGTTGTAAACTGCACCAGAAAACACATAATGAAGTGAGAGATCACATGTGCTTTGAGTGTGGGAAGAGCTTTACTGTAGCTGCCGTTTTGGCAAGACACCAAAGAAGTCACACTGGAGAAAAATCTTACAAGTGCTCATATTGTGACAAGAGTTTCACTGAGTCTGGAAGCCTGAAAAGGCATGAAGGAATTCATACTGGAGAAGGGAAGCGTATCCTGTATCAGTGGGAAGAAAGCGGGTCATAGATGCATGGTCTCAGTTATATCTGCACATCACTCTGGTGAGAAGCCATTTAGCTTACTCAGGTGGTAAAAAGTTTATTTCATCATCAAATCTAAAAAAACACCTGACAGTTCATTCAGATGAGAAGCCTCATGTTTGTTCTTTCTGTGGAAAGAGTTTTTCAAGACTGAGTTACTGTAAGCAGCATCAGAAAACGCATAATGATGTAAAAGGTCATGTGTGTTGTGAGTGTGGGAAGAGATTTAATACAGCTCCTCATCTGAAACAGCACCAAAGAATTCACACTGGAGATAAACCTCACAAGTGCTCATATTGTGACAGGAGTTTCACTTAGTCAGGAAACTTGAAAGGTCATGAGCGAGTTCACACTGGAGAGAAACCGTATTACTGTACTCAGTGTGGAAAGAGTTTCACTCGGTTAAGAATTCTAGTAACTCATATAAAAAAGCATTGTTCTGTGTCAGAGTGAGCAAATGTTTTCTACAGTTTCTGACCTTTTTTGTAACATAACACTTTTTTCAAAGATATTTATATATTTCTCTGCAACAAAATAGTTACATTTACATGTAGTCATTTTGCAGACCCTTTTATATAAAGCGACTTACAGTTGGGGAATACACCAAGCCATTCATCACAGGAAGTGCTCGTCATACCAAGTTCCAAGCATTGTTCAAATAAGTACAAGCTACAAAGGGAAGGAATAAATAAAGAGAAAGAAAAGTTTTTTTTTTTAAAGAAACAGTGATCTGTGGGTGAAACTAGAAAGACTTATGAGTGGAACTTCAGTCAACTCTTAGTGTGAGTAAAATGGTTTTGCAAAATCTCATTTGGGTGCTAAGTAGGTCTTGCTTAAAAAAGAAATATTCATGTCATTTACCATTGGCCAAGTGTAGTGGAAACTTATTGCTGTGAGTCTGGATGGAGCTTTATTGTTTTTACATAGTGATATATGTCTGAGAATATAAAGAAAGACTAATGTTGAGTATTTATATATTTAAACTAATTGAAATGTCTTGTAATGCTGTTTGATTTGTTGTCAACCAATGCAATGAAGATTAAAATACTAGTAGCCTAGATTAACTAATTCATATGTATGACGATAGTGTAACAGTACAGACTCAGAGATGTGATTTACTTAAGAATATGTGGCCCGTTTAAGAAGAGCATGTGCAAAAGAGAGTCGAGCGCTGACACGTTCACCAGTTGAGGCTGAAAATGAAGCTGTTAATAATAGTGAATGAAGGAGGATTTGTGAAATATTTTCACTGAATGCCGTATACACTGTAGGGATTTCTTAATATGAACGGACACTGATAACAGCCATCACAAGGGTTTACTAATCACCCAGCATATGATTCCAATATTCTGGTTCGATTTCCTGTCAGTCTTGTAAACTCATCTACTCATGAGAGCGAAACTAATTCAATCAAATGACAACAAAGCTTTCTTTGCATCGACTTCTAGATACCTCACGATGTCTCGGGACCATCAATGACTGTAACTATTATGTCCGAACAGGAAAAGGATGAGTAAATTAACTAGGGCCCTCAGGCCCGATCTAGACGTGACTAACACAGGACTCCCAGCACATCTGCTGTCTGAAACCCTTACGTTATGTGTCACAGACAATTCAGAAGACAACCAGTGAAAATCATTGATAGTATCGGAGCAATATACTCCCGAATAATATGCTTTCTGTTTGATGTGTTTATTGTAACCAATGAAGTATTAATCGATATTTTATAACCATTTTTGTATAGATAAAGTGATTAAAGGTACTCCGTGTATGCCAGATATGCGAAGTTTAGGCTTGTAGGAATGGTCATGATATTTAAGTAACCTTGGTATGGATGAAAATGTTTTATTTTGAACAGTGTGCGTTGTACGACACTTTATAGAAGTTATTAAAACCTGAAAAGACATTTCCCCACGGGAGCATGTGACTTGTGCATGATAAAGGCCCAGCAGCCACTATCTGATTGGAACAGCGACCTATGGGATGGACTTACGCCGCGGATCAAAACCCCACTGCAACACAGATTCGGGGCTTGCTTTTACCCGATCAAGACGTCTGGCTTTCCCCTTGGTGAGCGCGACAAAGCGCCCCACGCCGTACCACCGCACTAGCGAGACCATCTAAGAACTCAAAATGCTGAAATCGATGTTGAACTGGTGAATTGAGTTAAGCAGTAAAGATAAGAAAATTATGTTGCTTTGTGTTTCTCCCAGGCTGAATTTAAAACCACTCGTGAAAAACGAGTTAGGACTTTGAAAACTTCATGCAACTCCGTTAACTCATTTCCTTGAATCTTTGTGTGTATGTGTGTGTATGTTTTAGCTTAGTCTTAATGTAATCTAGAATAGCCAATAAAATTTGTTTTCATTTATAAATAATCATCGTCTGGTGTAAATAATTTCAAGGTTAAAACTGTTGCCAAAAAGATCCCTTGCTACTTAGCTCGTAGCTTACTTATAATAATTACATCTCTCTAAGAGCTGATAAATTATATAATGTGTTAACCCATGGCAGGAGAACATAAAATACATATTCAATTGGTAATATACACGACATGGAACTTCTCGGCGTGGCCGCGTAGTGATAGAGGTAACCATTTAAATTTGGAATGGTTAATCAGGTGGCTTGGGATATTCGATCCGGTCCCTCAAACCTGAATGAATTAATAATTAATTCCCTACAATTACAATTAATAAATCAAAGTTACTACAAACACTCTTAAAAATAAAGGTGCCTCACGATGCCATAGAAGAACCTTTTTATATAAATGGTTCCATAAAGAACCTTTAAAACCTGAAGAACCTTTCTGTTTCACAAAAGCTTCTTTGTGGCGAAAGAAGGTTCTTCAGATTACAAAAAGGTAAGAAAGAAATTATTCTTTAAAGAACCTTGGACTGAATGGTTCTTTGTGGAACCAAAAATGGTTCTTCTATAGCATCGCTTGAAGAACCTTTTGAAGCACCTTTATTTTTAAGAGTGTATCTCCAGTCTGCATGTGAGAGATGTACCTTTGACATTAATCAGCTCTAGTATTGAAGTACTAATACAATGAAACCCATTATGTGTCCAGGTTTATTATTAATTAGAGTGTAATATGTTGGCAGAGAGTGTTGCAGCCTATTGACACGCTTAATGTGCCCATTTACAGAAAATATCAGGCATCAAATATCAGGCTTTTCAGCAGCTTAGTTATATAATGTTCAGATATACATAATGGCCCTGTTATTTCTGTATATGGACAATATCTAACTGTACTGTTCTTAATTTTTATTCTTTGCTTTGAATGAGTTTTTTGTATTTATTTAAGTTTAAAAGTGCAATTCTCCTACACAACGCCTAAAAAGGTGAACACCTGAAAGCACATGAGCGAGTTCACACTGGAGAGAAGCCGTATCACTGTACTCAGTGTGGAAAGAGTTTCACTCAGTCAAAGACTGTAGCGATTCATATGGAAAAGCATTGTTCTGTGTCAGAGTGAGCAAATGTTTTCTACAGATTCAATACTTCAAGTACATTTTGTGAGAATAAGATACAGTAAATATGAGATTAGTTCAAATAAACTAGTTTGCAAAAGTATTTAGTCACTTATCCTTGTCTTTTGACCTTTTTGTTGTATAAAGTGGTTTTCTAAGATATTTATTTATAAGTTTCTTTGCAACATAAAAGTTGTATACGCTAGGTATGATGATGCGAATAAAATTGCCATTTCACTGAGATCTGATTATGTGTGATTTTTTTTATTGATGTGTTAGGCCATTAGTTGTTCAGTAATAGGTTTTGTTTGTGATGATCCTGTAGTTTGTCTCAGTCTGTTGACACACAATGAAATATGCTTAATGTGCCAATTTACAGAAGATCTCAGACATCATCATAATGAATGAGGAGAGAACAGAAAACTATTGGCTTTTCAGCAGCTCATTGACTTTTGTTATCAGGAGGGATTATTCAGTGTAAATTAAGTGTATTGTATTTTGTAGCATCAAAATTAAAAAAGTCAAAAGCAGGATATCATGCATTAATAGGCTGGAAGCTGTTGTTACCACGAGAATATGATCAGGGCACTGGGGGTTAACTAGGAATCACGCTTAATCTGGACACCCTGACTAACAGACTATCAGGGTTCTCAAATCTGCCCTGGAGGCCAATGGTGCAGAGTTTAGCTCCAACCTGATCAACTCAGCTACCTGGATGGTCTAATGATCTGAAGACATTGATTAGCATGTCAGGAGTGTTGATTAGGTAGAGCTAAACTTGCAGGAAAGTAGATCTGGTGGGCCACGATTTGAGGATGTTTTTTTTTTTTTCCCTGGAACACATTATTGAGAGATATCTCTGTTTTACCAGCATTTCCCATTAGATGGCAGCAATACACTAAAGAGTTTGCCGTAAAAACGCAAAGGAACAAATGGAGCATGCACACTTGCACAGAAGAGAGTAGCGTGAAAGACGAGTGATGGATATACTTATAACAGACTAAAAGCTATAAGTGACGCTGTTATTGATCATAAATAAAGGTCAGTCGTTGAATATTTTCAGTATGCATGTGAGAGATGTTCACTGTTTACAGAGTTTGCATGTTTTGATTGATTATTAACTAGACTGTAAAATGTTGGCACTTGGCAGATAGTTTTTCTGACTTCTGTGTGATAAAGATTTCATGACTGTTTTTAGACTCTTACATTTACATTGTCATTTTATCCAAAGCGACTTACAAGTGGGGGATACATAAAGCGATTCTTCTTAAAGAGGCAAACAGACACCGGAAGTGCTCGTAATACCAATTACCGCATCTCTGTGACAGATAACCCACGAGCTCTATCAGTTATTGTTAATGTTCTGGTTATTTTGTTTCAGTGTACAGTTTGTTTATTTTGTGCAAAGCATACAGTCAAAATAAACTTCATTATTCAGCTGAACTGTGCACATTTATTTTAGACACTTCATGTCATGTTAATTCATGCGATAAACGCATGTCCCTGCTGAGCTGTGGGCTAATGCTGCGTTCAAGTCCTCCTGGGACGGTCGTAGTGTTGGGTCGTTCTTGAACGATTCGTTCATTTTGAACGAATCTTTAATGTGACTCGGGAAGAACGAGTCGTCTCGGGGAATGATTCGTTCAGTCGCGCATGCGCAACATCATGTAGGTTCTGTACTGGAATTAGTCGAGTAGTTCACCTGTTTCCGAGTCTTCGGGTTCGAGTCGTTCGTACATCACGTGACAGCCCCATAAGTTTAACCTATGCAGTCTGAGCCGGAAAGAGAATTGATTAGTTCACCTCTCGAGTCTTCGGGTTTGAGTCGTTCATTCATCACGTGACAGCCCCATAAGCCCAAAGCCGAAGACCTGTCAGATAAGAAATGGTGAGCTAATCATAGACTGAAGACCAAGGTAAACAATGAATTAATCTTTTCTGTTTATAGCAGTTTTGTATAGTTTGTAGTGTGATCAACGTTTGCGTAAAGTAGTAGAGTTAGGAAAGTAAACACATAAACATTTTAGTATATTTTGCTAAAATGAACGAAATGACTCGGAAAAAAGATTCGTTCATTTTGCTGAACGAGACTCAAAGGTCGGAGTCGGTAAAATGATCCGAACTTCCCATCACTAGACGGTCATTCTTACGAGTTGACAAGTCGTAATTACGAAGTCAGGTACGTTCAAATCAGTTTAGTCGGCACAAGATGGCGGTGTACCTTCTTTTAATAAATTACAAGAAAATACAACAGGGTCTGCTAACTCTGCTTATAGAAAATGAAGAGCAAAGAATTCGCATCAGGTGTGTTTTGCGTTTTTAATATTTTTAAAACGTGCAACATGGCAAATCAAAAGATTTTTCACCTACTGGTGCAAAAATGATAGCATTTTTTACTTGGATTTCATTAACTAGCTGCGTAACAAAAACATGACCAATTTAAGTTTATAGGAAAACTAAAATATCAATTTAAACAAAAATTTACCGTCAACTACAGACTTGCATCCATCGATTCCGCCATGTTTCTCATTGACACGCCCCCAACTCAGAAACTCGGGGCTTAAAGAAAATTTCGAGTTTCCCACTCGTAATAATGACTTTGTGGTGGCGTTCAACTCGTAAATACGATCTATCCGACATGACTTGAACGCACCATATGACTAATTTCATGGGCAAAGCAGACAAAATTACAGTTTACGTTGGTAAGTATTTTTAATTTTTTACAAGTAAAGCTTCATATTATGAGAAGGATACATTCTACGACCTATCCTGCATTCATCATGGTGAGATTAGGTTCCTTCAATCAAAAAAAAAAAAAAAAAAAATCGAAAAACAACAGTGAGAATCGATTCCAGAACCAGGAATTGGAATCGGACTCGATACCAAAAGCGATGAATCAACAAGTCACTATGGAAACGGACGCTAAGAATAAGGGCGCCATGCTGTTTCTTTCTTCTTCTTTTGTTCAATGGCAGATATGTATTTTGATTTAGAATTTAGACATTATAGAAAATGCCGATCCATGTGTGAGATGATATCAAATGTAATAAATAAATATATATAAAATAATAAATTAAACATTACCTTGTCATAACATTGTTTTATAATTTATAAAGATAACTTATATATGCCAATAAAATAAATATAAGAACCAACACTCAGCCATAATATATACCTTGAATTATTACTTTATTAGTGCTCATCATTAACTATCAGCCCAATATCTTAGATATACGATATATAGCTATCTTACATATTTGTAATATTCTTTATCCGTGGTTGCGATATCTCGTATCCGACCCACCTGAAGGCTGTCGTAGATCACAAATGGCTTGAAGTGAACTAACCTGGAACCAGAAGCTTCTCCGGAGCAAGGTTATCTTCACAGAGGAGACAAACAGTTACACTCTAGCAGTTCTACATGACCTACAGACTGAGCAAAAGAACCTTCGATTTTGGAATCGAAAGCTGAGGTTATCCGCTCGCTTCTCCTCAAACATACCCGGGTATGTCACATAACCTGCTTTTTGGAATACCCCCCAGACTGTATTCAGTGTGTTTATATTGTGTATATCTAAAATGGATCTCTTTGCATTTTAATTCTGCTTTAGCTTGTTTCCTAGTACAGCTATTTAATAAAGTTTCCATTGTGCATTATGAATATTGCTGGCTGTGTGACGAATGGCTTGTGGCTAATATGCTTTATATTTTGAACAGCAAACTAATATGTGTGGTTAATGTAAAGTAATGCAGTATAAATTCAGTAACTTATTTTTTATTTCTCCAGACCTGGTCCTGTGGGTCTCAGTATCAGACAATGATCAGTGAAGCCCCTCTCACAACAATTCAGCTATAAATACTGGAGAATATTCACATCATCCTACAAGAGAAGAACAAACTCCAGGTGCAGCAGCTGAAATCTGACATACTGTGTTAAAGACGGAGTTTATTAAAGAGGAGATTGAAGAAACGAAGTGATCCAGAACATCCAGAATAAAACATGAAGCTACTGAAGGAACGAACAGGTTGGTTGTCCTTCATGATTCTTCATTACGGACTGCGGAGAAACATTAATCTAACAAAAGTCAGTTCACTTGTTTTTCAAACTATTTTGTTTATTTTAGATCGACGGAGGTAAAACAGCAAAGAATGAAGCTTGACAGAAGAGAGTGTTGTAAAATCAAAAATTAAAGAAGAAAAGCCAACAGCTGCACAGCTGCTCACAGTGTGGAAAGAGTTTTACTGGTCCATCTGCTCTCAGTTATCATCTGCGTGTTCACTCTGGAGAAAAGCCATTTAACTGTGGTAAAAAGTTTCATGCACCATTCAGTGTAAAAAAACACAAGAAAACACATTCAGATGAGAAGCCTTACTTGTGTTCTTTCTGTGGAAAGGGTTTTTCAAGGCTAGACAATTGTAAACAGCATCAGAAAACACATATTGAAGTGACCAGTGAGCGACAGGCATCATTGGGAATTGTTGTGAGTGTGGGAAGAGATTACGTGGCAGTGACTTCTGAAACAGCACCAAGAATCAACTGGTTAGAGAAAAAATTACAAGTGCTGCTTTGAGGAGAAAAAAGAGTTTCATTCAGTCTGGAAACCTGAAAAGGCATGATTGAGTTCATACTGGAGAGAAGCCGTATCACTGTACTCAATGTGGAGAGAGTTTCAAACATTCATCAGGTCTCAGAAATCATCTGCACATTCACTCTGGAGAAAAGCCATTTAGCTGTGATCAGTGTGGAAAAAAGTTCATTTCTTCATCAACTCTAAAAAGTCACATGAAAGTTCATTCACATGAAAAGCCTTATGTGTGTTCTTACTGTGGAAAGAGTTTTAAAAGCCTGCACAGTTGTAAACTGCACCAGAAAACACATGATGAAGTGGGAGATCATGTGTGTTGTGAGTGTGGGAAGAGCTTTACTACAGCAGGCCACCTTAAACTGCACCAAATGATTCACACTGGAGAAAAACCTTACAAATGTTCCATATTGTGGAAAGCGTTTCATGGATGCAGCTCTGTTAAAACCTGAAAAGCACATGAGCGAGGTCAAACTGGGAGGAGAAGCCCGATCATCCCTGGGTCTTCAGTGGTGGAAAGAGTTTCACTAAGTCAACAACTCTATTGAATCATGTTAAAACAGTTGTTCTGTGCGTAAGAGTAGAGCAAAGTTTTCTAAAGATTCAATACCTTCACGTACATTTTGTGAGATAAGATACAGTAAATATGGATAGCTCAAATAAAATGTTTTGCTGTGAAATATTTGTGGGGGGGGGATGTTATTTTCTGGTTTGTTGGCGAAAGAAAAGTATTTAGTCACTTTAAAGAAGTCATATGATGCGATTTCAATTTTTTTCTTTTTGGAGTGTTACAAGCTCTTAGTGCATTAAAGAGGATCTGTAAAGTTGCAAAGACTAAAGTCCAAATCCAAAGAGATTGCCCTTATCACTTTATAAAGTTAACGCATGCCAAGCCTAACTCAAACGGCTCCGTTCTAAACAAGCCCCAATATCTACGTCACAAGGTGGGGAGACTTGCATTAAGGCGGCCAAATGTACGCAAGAGAAGGCGTACCTTATTCTCGCGCTGTAGATTGTTGTTGCCGCCGACCATGTCAGTGGAGTCGATGTGTTTGTGTGAAGCGAAAGTAATTTGTTTGGTATTCCCACAGAGGATGAATCGCTTCGGTCAGTGCCTGGAGCGTCCGTGCTGGCGTGAGGATAATACAAACTCGCGCTTGGGATCGTCGGATCGGCTTTACCGGGAACGAAGCGGGTCCAGCCCGGGGTCGTAACATGTGTTGCCGCACGCCCTCGGGACGCTCCTGCGTCGCATCCGCCGGTCCGCGCCGTTCTCAAGACCGCCTGGCTATCCGCTAAACGCTAGGCCCAACGTCTGTGACGCTGTGTGTTTCGTTGTGAAAGCTGAACTACTTTGTTTGGCCTTCCAAAAAAGGACACGAATAGAAATCAGTGGTTAAGTTGTATTTATAGCACTGTTCCAGAACAGTTCAACCCAAAGATTCAGATGTGTGCACGCACATTTTATGGAGGACTGTTTCCTGATCATGGTAGAGTAGACTACAATGCCAGCTTTTCTGAATCGACTGTTAGTACGTTTTTTAATATTTAAAGAATTTGCCACTGAGATTCAAACGCGGGAGTGTAGAGTAGAGTGTAGAGTAGCACTTGTTGTTTGTCATTTCTCCGATAACAAATGCAGACATGGTTTTATGTTTACGGCGTGCGCACGATGCAACACGTAAGTAAAAAGACAGTATATGTCATTATAATCCGTAATTATGTCCCCACTGGATGCAACAACAGCTCGTTGATAAAATGGCGTTTCACTGTTTTTCTGAACTCATCGCTCGGCCGGACAGGGCCATAAATTATGGTGAAGGAGTTGTTTTCGTAACAGTTCGGTCACAGATAGGCCTTAGAGAGGAATACAGAGGACAGAGAAGCAATGTCCCATAGTAGCCACTGGATAGCAGGCCAATCACAGCAAACCTTGCTTTTCAGAACGATGCAGCTTTGTAAAAATCAACGCGTTTCAGAAAGGCGGGGCATAGAGGAGAAACAATAATGTACAGTAGTGGAAAATAATGTTTTTTTTTTAACATTAAACCGCATAAACACATTCCATTACACCAAATACAGCCAAATAATGTTCTTTTTAGTAGCATCATATGACCCCTTTAATCTTACACTGATTTTTTTTATCCTTTAATGCCTCATCAATGAGTCTGATAATTTTGTTGTATAAAACCAAGTGTTCATATTGTGACAAGAGTTTCACTCAGTCTGAACACCTGAAAAAGCATGAGCGAGTTCACACTGGAGAGAAACCGTATCACTGCACTGCATGTGGGAAGAGTTTTAGTCAATCATCTTCTCTACACAATCATCGGCATTATTCACTATGGAGAAAACCATTTCCATTCAGGAAGGTGAGAAGACACATTATGATTAGGTGTCTCACTTTGTGTGGAAAGAGTTTTTCACGGCTGGACAGTTGTAAACAGCATCAGAAAACACATGATGAAGTGAGAGACCATGTGTGTTGTGAGTGTGGGAAGCGCTTTACTAGAGCTGACCTGGAACAGCACCAAAGAATTCACACTGGAGAAAAACCTTACAAGTGCTCATATTGTGACAAGTGTTTCACTCAGTCTGAACACCTGAAAAAGCATGAGCGAGTTCACACTGGAGAGAAACCGTATCACTGCACAGCATGTGGGAAGTGTTGTACACCTCATCAAAACTTCTCACTCATGAGAAAATATTGCAAGTGAGCCACATTAATTTTCATGTTAAATACATTCAAGTAAATTGTGTGAGATATAGAATTTGTCTGAAAAGGTATATCAGTTTTGTGAATGTGGAGGTGAAAACTAGAAAGACGTAAGAGTGGAACTTCAGTCAACTCTTACAGTGTGAATAAAATGTTTTTGCAAAATCACATTTGGGTGCTAAGTAGGTCTTGCTTAAAATAGACATATTCATGTTATTTACAATTTGTCAAGTGTAGAATTTACGAGAAATAAAACAAACATATTGCTGTGAGTCTGGGAGGAACTTTATTGTTTTCTACATCACAGTGATCTATGTCTGTGAGAACGTAAAGAAAGACTAATGTCGAGTATTTACCCGGTTGAGTGAACGCTGGCGTGTCTTTGCTGCCGCTGCTCCCTGGCTTCTTCTTTTTAATATTCTCAGACAACTATGTGGATTAACTATGTGCTTGTGCTTGCCTGGACTGTCCTGTCTTTTGTACATCATACATCGACAGCACTGCTCCAGTACTCTGCCGCTGAGCTTTTGAGGTTCTGCCCATGTTTGCACGATTCACCACCACCTGCTCTGCTTCTGCACCCGGACATTTTATATTTCGTCGAAAATATATTCACCGTGGCTCTCGACAGAACTTTCAGTACGACAAATCCAACTCTATAAAGTCATTCTGGTCTACTACTCGACGTCCACCGAGGAATACCGGTCGCCGCACTGATCACTGTGTGTTGGCCCGCCTAGCTAGGTCAGCTAACACGGCTGTCAAACTCAGTAACACTACTGTCAACTTTGGTCTTCTTAACATCCGCTCACTTACGAGTAAGGGGCATCTTGTGCAGGATCTCCTCGTTGACCGTAAGTTTGACTTTTTATGTTTAACTGAAACGTGACAGCAGCCAAATGACTTTATTTCACTCAATGATGCTATTCCTCCGGGGTTTGCTTACATCTCTCAACCGCGTGACTCAGGTCGAGGAAGATAGCATCTGTGAATGTTCCCATTTGTCACTAACTTAAGGCTACAGTATTTCAGCTCTCTGGACCTACTCCCACTATTGCTGCCACTTTATACTGTCCACCAAAGCCTAACAAGGATTTTATTACTGATTTTGCCGCTTTCTTGACTCACATTTCCACACTCTCACCAAACATAATATTTCTTGGGGATTTTAATATACATATGGACAATGTTAACAACATTCTTACCAAATATTTCACATCATCTTTGGACTACAGCAATATGTAAACTTTCCCACACACGTTAAAGGTCATATTCTGGATTTAATATGCTGCTCGGTTGTTTCACCTGTTGATTGTAAAGCAGATTCTTTCCCTCTTTCTGACCATATGCTGCTCTCATTCAGTGTAAATCTCTCACTCTCCAAATCCAACCCTCCACGCATTATAACATTCCGAAAAATTAAAGACATCAACTTGGACAATTTATCCTCTAGCATCACTAGCCTCCCCAGGGCCGACAGTTTTTCTACCTCGGATGAACTGGTCTCTCACTACAATAACAACCTTCGAAATCTTCTCAATAACTTCGCTCCACTCAAAACCAGGACTGTTTTATTTACTGTTTCTGCACCTTGGTTCACTCCCTTTTTTAGACAATTAAAAATAAAAGGAAGACAACTCGAAAGACTTTACAGGAAAACTGGCCTCACTGTGCACAAGGACATGTATTCAAATCATATTCTTCACTATAAAGACTGTATTTCCAAAGCTAAATCCACATACTACTCTGGTTTAATTAGCTCAAATGAAGGAAATTCAAAGGCCCTTTTTTCCCTCCTTAAAAATTTCACAACACCCCCGGATTCACTTCATCTGTACTCCTCTGATTTCTGTAATACTTTAGTATAATTTTACTCTTCAAAAATCGCACCAACACATTCACCATCAACTTATGTCCACTTCTGTTTTGAATTCACCTGTCCCAGTTTTATTTGCCCCCTCTCATTCACTCTCAGCATTTACCTTACCCTCAGTAAATGAAATTTCCAAACTCATTCAAAAATCCAAATCTTCAACCTGTAGATTGGACCCCCTTCCGACTATTCTTGTAAAGGCTACCCTCTCCTCTCTGCTCCCTTTCATCACAGATATCAGTCACTCTTCCCTTACCACTGGAATTGTTCCTCCTTCTTTCAAAACAACTGCTGTAACTCAAATTCTCAAGAAATCTGGTTCAGATCCCAACAACCTTAATAATTTTCGTCCTATTTCAAATCTTCCATTCATCTCCAAAATTCTTGAAAAAACAGTTCCTGCTCAACTCCATACCCATCTTTCCTGTAGCCTAATAATTTATATGAACAATTCCAGTCTGGTTTCCGTCCCCTCCACAGCACAGAAACAGCACTCCTTAAAATCACTAATGACCTCCTTCTAGCGGCTGATTCTAGTTTACTATCCATTTTTCTTTTGCTGGATTTGAGTGCGGCCTTTGACACCCTTGCTCAATAACTCTCTCTTAGAGCGACAGACTCTTCTCAATGGTATCACACATCCCTCAAATGGTTCCATTCATACCTCTCTGGCCACACTCAGTTCATTCAATTAAAATCATTTACCTCTCATCCAGTTCCTGTCACCACAGGTGTTGCCCAGGGCTCGTGTCACTGGGCGGGGAGCCACTGCTGGTTTATCATCTACCGTTCTTTCGTCTGCTGGTTATATCATTTGCTACAACAAATCAGGTCATTGCCATTGCTACGCAGATGACACCCAGCTCTACCTTTCTACCAAACCCAACTCCAAACTCCCACCATCCTCCCTCACCAATTGCCTCCTTGACATAAAATCCTGGTTCACTTTAAACTTCCTCAAATTAAACAACAATAAAACTTATAGCTTCTTATAGGCACAAGAATCAGAATTTCTCTATTCCCACTGATAATTCCTTTATCTCCCCCTCCCTTCAGGTTAAGAGTCTGGGTGTCATCTACGATAGCACCCTCTCTTTCACCTCCCATGTTAATAATGTTACCCGGTCTGCTTACTTTCACCTTCGTAACATCAACCGTTTAGGTCCTTCCCTCACACTTCACTCCACTGCCATTCTCGTTCATAGTCTAGTCACCTCTCGTTTAGACTATTGTAATTCCCTTTTGTTTGGCCTCCCGCATAAAACCCTCCACAAGTTACAACTGGTTTAAAATTCAGCTGCCCGTGTTATCACTTGCACCCCCTCTATCCATCACATCACACCCACATTACAACAGCTTCATTGGCTCCCCATTACTTACCGTATTAACTACAAAATACTTCTCACTTTTAAACCCATTCATAATCTTGCACCTCCATATCTTCTTGGCCTTCTCCATATTACCACTCCCACTCACACTCTCAGATCCTCTTCTTCCATTCATCTCACTGTCCCCCCTGTCCACCTTGTTACTATGGGGAGCAGAGCGGCTGAAAACCGCTTTGGAAATCACTCCCTTCTGATCTTCGTAACATTGACTCTCTCCCACATTTTAAATCCAAACTCAAAACCCATCTGTTCAGCATAGCTTACTCCCTTTTATCACAACTGCATTGTGTTTTTAATTGTAATGTATCTTATTGTCTTTACTGTTTTTGTCTTGCGGCAAAGGTGGTGTTAACGAGAGCGAAATTTGGGTGGACACGGGTTGACCTTGAAGTATGTCAAGACGAAAAATTGGCGCGCCCTATTAAAAATAAAATGTAGTATTAAGTAATATTATCCATTATATTTTTAAAAGACTAATCTTGACAAACACAATGTCTTCTGGTAGTGTGTAGTTGAAATAATACATGAAGAAGAAAACTAGTTAGATTAAAATGATTCATATTTATGATGATACTGTATTTGCTCCATAACTGTACAGAAATTAGATTTACTTAAAAGATATCAGGCATCAACATAATGAATGGAGCGTGAAAAACAGTGAACTTTAAGAGACCCAGTTAAACTTGATGGCCCTGTTATTTTGTAACATATTACAAATAATTCTTAAATAGGGTATCAGGTAAACTGGGCCGTTTAGGTTTGATTGTACTGTGCTCAATTGGTTTGCACTTTTAGGGCATAACAATGGTTTTTAATTAAAGGGACACTATTTCTTCAAATGATAAAATAGTTTTGGTTGATGTAATATGATACTGGTGGGTGTGGCCACAACTCAAAGGAGTACTGTGTCATGGTGAATGGTAGAAAACCCTTTGATATAAGATTTGTATTTGTAACTTATAAGGCTGCTCACTAAATGTAAACAAACATTATTGTGACAGTTTCTGTTTTATTCAATACTACCATTAACAGGGAATAAAATGCAAAGAATAAAATTAAACCCCCAAAAAATGTTAGTTTTCTTGTAAGGTGTTTAAATATAGCTGGCCCACTTTGGCTGACTGATTCAGGTAAAGTGGGCCAACCTTTAACCTTCACTAATTATACTTAAATTCATTAAATAATTATTTTTATAGTTGACGTTTATAATTTACCTTTTTTGGAAAACAGAAATTTAGACAGTCAGGAATTCAAGTCAGAGATGAAAGAAAGGAAAGAGAATAGAAATGAAGACAATGCATGTAGTTCAATCTGTGGAGTGAAGAAAGGATGAGAGAAGCAAACTGTAGATGTGGAATATGGAGCTTTAAAATATGAACACAATTAAAGTTCTTTTAAAGTGTTTAGAGCATAGATAGAAAAACATTTTAAATGTTCTTATATAGCTTATTTATTGTTGCTTGCGTTATATAGTCACATCTTTAATGTAGAGTTAATTTTTTATCAATATTCTGATTTCTGAATATTCAGGTTTTCAGATTTCATCCAATTTAATGTCAACACAACCTGTTCTTTTAGTTGTTTGGAATTTCACACATGAGTTGAGATGAAGATTTACACATGATTTATTTTACTCATCACCTGTAGGTATGTTTTGGGTTTGTTAAATATGTTTGTCTGATAATATGTGTTTATAAATCATGTGTTTTTAATTAAGATACAGGATCATTTTTGATAAATCAGAGATGGCCCATTTTACCTGAAAATAAATTTGTCTGGAGTACATTAACTCAAAATGTTTATTGGTATATATCTGGCACAGTGTGACACCAGCAGACGCGGTACGGTAGATGTTTACGACAGTGAGAGCGCGTTTTTCGGCGGAGTGTAGTATTTGTACAGATGCGGGAAGAAAACAACTGGTAAGACATCTCTTCTCTAAAATAAGAATATGTGATGTAACTAATAAGTGTTCGGATGTTAAAATTCAGTTTTCTGTATGCAATGTCTTTTTTTAATTGTTTTTGATAAATATGCTGCAAAATGAAACGGTTGCAAAGTGAATGAATAAATGTTTATTTGTAACAGCAAATCTGCTTACTTATTTAATAAAACCTAGATTATAATATTTGGTGTTTCGAGGAACTCTGTATCTGACTCATAGTATTAATTTAATATTTAATTTAATTAATTACCGTTTTTTTTTGCTTGTTTTAGTTTTGTCTTCACCCTATGTGGAATTGGGGTTTCAAACCAATCTATGACTAAAATTATATACAGTTGAAAGTCAAAGTTGAAATACACCTTGCAGCATTGCTAAAATGTTAATATTTTACCAAACATAAGGCAGGGATCCATACAAAATGCATGGTATTGTTTCTTCAGTATAAACTGACCTGACAAGACAATTCACAAGTAAAGATGTTACATATAGCACACAAGAGAAGAAAATAATAGTGAATTATAAAAACGGGACCCGTTCAAAATCGTTTTACTGAATGATCCAAGATGTGTTTTTGTTGTTATGGTTGTTCATGAGTCCCTTGTTTGTCCGGAACAGTTAAACTGCCTGCTGTTCTTCAGGAAAAACACCCAGCTCCTGCTCATTCTTTGGTTTTCCAGCATCTTCTGTATATTGGGACCCTTTTCAACAATGACTGTATGATTTTGAGATGCTTCTTTTCACACTGAGGACAACTGAGGGCACTCATATGCAACTATTACAGAAGGTACAAATGCTCACTGATGCTCCAGAAGGAAAAAAACATGCATTAAGAGCCATGAATTTGAAGATCAGGGTAAATTTAACTTATTTTGTGTTCTGGGAAACATGCAACTATCTTCTGTAGCATCTGAAGGGCAGTACTAAATAAAAAAAAAAAGATTTAGGCAAAATAAGAAAAATGTACACATCCATTCTGTTCAAAAGTTTTCACCCCCGGCTCTTAATGCATGGTTTTTTCTTCTGGAGCATCAGTGAGCATTTGAACCTTCTGTAATAGCTGCATATGAGTCCCTCAGTTGTCCTCAGTGTGAAAAGATGGATCTCAAAACCATACAGTCATTGTTGAAAAGGGTCCAAATACACAAAAATGCTGGAAAACCAAAGAATTTGTGGGACCTGAAGGAGTTTTCTAAAGAAAGGCAGACAGTTTAACTGTTCAGGACAAACAAGGGACTCATGAACAACCATCACTAAACAAAAAAACACCGCTGTGGATCATTCAGGTATCAACACAGTATTCAGAATCATTTTTAACTGGGTCATTTTTATAAATTCAGCTATTATTTTCTCTTGTGGACTATACATAAATGTCTTTTATGTGAAGTATCTTATTCAGGTCAGTACTGAATAAACGATAACTTGCATTTTGTACAATCCCTCTTATTTTGGTAAAATAATTAACATTTTGCAGATTCTGCAAGGTGTGTGTAAACTTTTGACTTTAGCTGTTTATGGCAATACAGTTTGTCGGCAAATAAAACAAAAACAGAAATATCGGTACATTTTTTATAGAAACTATCAATTCAGTGACTTATGTGTGATGTTTTGCTCAGTAGATTTGGTCACCACACAGCGATCACAATTCACACAGTTATCCAGAAACGTGAACATATATGAAGACAAAGAGGTTGGAGTCCCTTCTTGATTTTGATTATTTACTGCTGAAGAATATTAAGATAACAAAGCATCTGGCAGTTCACCAGATTTTATATCCGCAGTTAGAAAATAAGAAGCAGTGAAATTAAAAATGCATTGGACTATTCATCTAAATCGTTATAAAGCTGTACAGTAATAGTTTGATTAGTCTTTTTTGAGTGTATTAACATCAGAATTAACTTTATCCAATCAAAGGCACATACAAATAGATGTTTGATCTCTGTTGTTTATTTTTTTTACATTTTGATTCAGATTGCATTTGATTCTTAATACTTTTTTTCCCCAGATCTGATGGATGTGAAAGAGGAAAATCAAGAACCGAATGGAGTGGAGTGGAGTGAGAAACCTCAAAGTCTTTTAAATGGGGAGGAAACCTTTAAGGAAAAGAATGTCTCACGAAGCAGAACTCAAAGAGCAAAAGCCAGAAAGTCTTTAAAATGTCATCAGTGTGAAAAGAGATTTACACGCCAAGAGAACCTGGAGTATCACTTAAAAACTCACACTGGAGAAAAACCATACACCTGCCATGATTGCGGAAAGAGTTTCATACTAAACAAACACCTTAAATGCCATATAAGAATTCACACCGGAGAAAAGCCTTACGAATGTGATCAGTGTGGACGCGGTTTTGCGAGTAGAGAGAGCCTAAAGAACCATGCAAGAATTCACTCTGGAGAAAAGCTGAGTTTCACCTGCTCTTATTGTGGAAAGAGCTATGCATTTAAATGCAGACTTAAAAGACACTTAAAAATTCATACTGGTGAGAAACCATTCACATGCCCTCAGTGTGGAAAGAGTTTTACAGAAAAGCAACATCTTGCCAAGCACATAAGAATGCATATCGGACAGAAGTCTTACACCTGCACTGAGTGTGGAAAGGTCTGTCCAAATGAATACAGACTTAAGATACACCTAAGACGTCACACTGGAGAGAAACCAAACACCTGCCCTGATTGTGGAAAGAGTTTTGCAGAAAAAGCACACCTTAGCAAGCACATCAAATTTTACCATCAGGCCTTTAAGATCCGGTCTTTCAGCTGCTCTCAGTGTGGAAAGAGTTTCACAGATAGACAGAATCTTAAGAGACACTTAAGAGTTCATTCTGGAGAGAGACCATACACGTGCCCTCATTGTGAAAATAGCTTCACGCAAAAAGTACATCTTGACAGGCACACAATGCTCCACACTGGAGAGAAACCCTACAGGTGTCCGCAGTGTGAAAAGAGTTTCGTGGAGGCATCAGCTCTCATACGTCATCTGCAAATTCATACTGGAGAAAAACCTTACTAGTTTAGCTTATCGACTATCATTGAATATACACAAGCAAGTTCATACTAGAGGAAAGCAGTACCACTGTACTCCGTGTGGGAAGAGTTTTGCATACCAAAGTTGAGCAGCTAGGGTTTTTAATCAACCAAACAATCAGTTTCTCACACTGAAGACGTTGCTTAAGTGTCCTTTTCACATTTATGGGTTTGAAACACAGATGTAATTTACAGCAAACTTTCTGTAGAGGTTCTTGAGAGCAAATATTTGTGTATGATATTACAATATGTATTATATATTATTATATATTGTGACTTTTATGTTCTCGTTTATTGCCATCGCAACAGTGCGGACTAATTTTTGCAATGAAAAATTAAGTAAAATAATATTTGCATTTTTCTGTCAATCACTGAAATGTGAAGTTGAACAAAGCATTAACCTATACAAGACAACAACCAAGTTAGGCTGTAAAGGTGGTCGGAAGATTTGATAAACAATGATGTAACCGTGTAGAGGTGTCTTTATAAGTTTTGCAAAATCTAAAAGACACTAGTGATGTGTGACAGTGAATTTTTTTTTGTTCAGTGCTATGAAGTGAATAATATGAGATTCATACAAAGCAAATGTTTTGTTAAAATAAATATGTGCTGCTGTGAAATGCCACATCATTTGTGTGTTGTACGTTTTTATTGGGCTCTAGCAACTACTTTATTTGCTGTCGTTTTTTTTGTATTTTATTTATGCTGCTTTCTTAAGATTTTATGAGTCTGGCTCTTCTTATAATGCGTTGGAAATGTCACACCAAATATTATGCTGGACCACAAAACTAGTCATAAGGGTTTTATTTATACATCATAAGCTGAACAAATAAGCTTTCCATTGATGTATGGTTTGTTAGGATAGGACAATATTTGGCCGATATACAACTATTTGAAAATCTGGAATCTGAGGGTGCAAAAAAAATAAAAAAATCAAATATTGAGAAAATCGCCTTTAAAGATGTCAAAATGAAGTTCTTAGCAATGCATATTACTAATCAAAAATTAAGTTTTTATATATTTACGGTAGGAAACTTACAAAATAGATCATGGAACAAGATCTTCAATTAATATCCTAATGATTTTTGGCATAAAAGAAAAATCAATAATTTTAACCCATACAATGTATTGTTGGCTATTGCTACAAATATACCCCAGCGACTTAACACTGCTTTTGTGCTCCAGGGTCACAAATGTCTGAGACTAGGAACAAAAGCAACAAATTAAAGAATAAATAAATAAAATAATATAAATGTTGCTCCCACATAACCAACAGCCAATGTTTCTTTTTCTGCATGAATTTTTGTCAAGATAATTTTCAGTTCAGTTTTTGTTTCGTGTTACTTTTATATGATTATTTTTGTGTAGATAGAGATTTAATGACTATGCATCTGCAATATAAAACTCTAATATATATACTGTCTGATTATATAATGCACTACTAAATGAAGTCAAACTGAGCAGAACAGAATGACAGGAATTGATTTATTCCCTTTTTCCAAACACAGTGCTCTACACTCCAGTAGATGGCGCAAATGCACCGTAAAGTGGTTTAGAACCTGCCACAAAACGTGAAAGAAGAAGATTGTCCTGAGAGTAAATAACAGGAGAAATTGACAGAAATATGAAAATATGGAGTTTGTTAAAGTGGAGCTTGACGACATGAGTGATCCAGAACCGTGTATAATTAAACATGAAGATACTGAGGAACAAACAGGTTGGTGTATTCTTGATTTGAGTAATATTGAGATGATAAATGATACATAAAATGCATTTAAATGATCAGAATCTTGTTGTATAGCAGTTGTCATCCACATTTTATTTTAATTAACAAGAGAATGACAGAACTAACCTTTGGCACATCAGATACTTTATATAGCTATCTCTGTTTCTTTCTGCTATTAAATCAGGGTTCACTTGAACTGATTTTATCCACATCTTATTTTTATTTTAGACTGGATGGAAGTGAACCAGCAAGTACATGAACTAAATGAAGCAGAGGATGAACGTTGTACCTTTCAAGCTCAAAGAACAAAAGCCAAACAGCTGCACAACTGCTCACAGTGTGGAAAGAGCTTCACACACAAAGGAAATCTTAACACACACGCAAGAATGCACACTGGAGAGAAACCATACACATGCCATCAATGTGCAAAGAGCTTTACTCGTTCATCAGGTCTCAGTAAACATCTGCTCTGTCACTCGGGAGTAAAGCCTTTTAGCTGTGATCAGTGTGGTAAACATTTCATTTCCTCATCAAAACTAAAAACACACCAGAAAGTTCATTCAGATGAGAGGCCTTATGAGTGTTCTTTGTGTGGAAAGAGTTTTTCACGGCTGGACAGTTGTAAACAGCATCAGAAAACACATAGTGAAGTGAGAGATCATGTGTGTTGTGAGTGTGGGAAGAGCTTTACTACAGCTAGTCAACTAAAACAGCACCAAAGAATTCACACTGGAGAGAAACCTTACAAGTGCTCATATTGTGACAGGACTTTCACTCTTTCTGGAAACCTGAAAGCACATGAGCGAGTTCACACTGGAGAGAAGCCGTATCACTGTACTCAGTGTGGAAAGAGTTTCACTCAGTCAAAGACTGTAGCGATTCATATGGAAAAGCATTGTTCTGTGTCAGAGTGAGCAAATGTTTTCTACAGATTCAAATACTTTTTCAAGTGCGTGAGATTCAGATAAAGTAAATGGGCAGTTTGTTAAAATAAAGTAGTTTTGCTGGGGAACAGCAAATTACGACTTTAATTTTGCATTTATGCATTTTTATTCTTTGATTGAAAATCCCCTCATAAAGACTTAGACAAAGTAGCAAAACAGACAGGAAGCAAATGTAACAAAAACCAAGTGTGAAACGATTCCCTCAGTTTGTGAGTTTTAATTTGGAGTTTTCAAATAAATCAGACACATTTATTTATAAATGTACATATTTCGCTGGAACATAAACTTCATGTAGGCTCTCTCTCTCTCTCTCTCTATATATATATATATATAAAATACAAACCCGATTCCAAAAAAGTTGGGACACTGTACAAATTGTGAATAAAAACAGAATGCAATGATGTGGAACATAGATGACATATCAAATGTTTAAACTGAGAAAATGTATAATTTTAAGGGAAAAATAAGTTGATTTTAAATTTCATGGCATCAACACATCTCAAAAAAGTTGGGACAAGGCCATGTTTACCACTGTGTGGCATCCCCTCTTCTTTTTATAACAGTCTGCAATCGTCTGGGGACTGAGGAGACAAGTTGCTCAAGTTTAGGAATAGGAATGTTGTCCCATTCTTGTCTAATACAGGCTTCTAGTTGCTCAACCGTCTTAGGTCTTCTTTGTCGCATCTTCCTCTATGATGCGCCAAATGTTTTCTATGGGTGAAAGATCTGGACTGCAGGCTGGCCATTTCAGTACCCGGATCCTCCTTCTACGCAGCCATGATGTTGTAAATGATGCAGTATGTGGTCTGGCATTGTCATGTTGGAACATGCAAGGTATTCACTGAAAGAGACGACGTCTGGATGGGAGCATTTGTTGTTCTAGAACTTGGATATACCTTTCAGCATTGATGGTGCCTTTCCAGATGTGTAAGCTACCCATGCCACACGCACTCATGCAACCCCATACCATCAGAGATGCAGGCTTCTGAACTGAGCGCTGATAACAACTTGGGTTGTCCTTGTCCTCTTTAGTCCGGATGACATGGCGTCCCAGTTTTCCAAAAAGAACTTCAAATTTTGATTCGTCTGACCACAGAACAGTTTTCCACTTTGCCACAGTCCATTTTAAATGAGCCTTGGCCCAGAGAAAACGTCTGCGCTTCTGGATCATGTTTAGATATGGCTTCTTTTTTGACCTATAGTTTTAGCCAGCAACGGCGAATGGCACGGTGGATTGTGTTCACCGACAATGTTTTCTGGAAGTATTCCTGAGCCCATGTTGTGATTTCCATTACAGTAGCATTCCTGTATGTGATGCAGTAGAATGCAGAAGAAGAAGTTTCAACACTTCAGCAATAAAAAAACACACAAATGTTCATCTAGAGTAATTTTTGCTTATTAGTACGGTTGAACTGGATAATCGAAGGTCAGAAGCAAAGACATTGGTTAATAGCATGGGATTAAATACATAAAGCATATTAGTGTTGTTTAACATTTAATTATTGCAAGTTTGCGCCATATTCTGAGTTGCATTATTTTTATACATTTTGAGGAATACTGAATCTGTGTTTTTTTTTTTGTTGTGAGTGAGATTAATTAATGCATATTCATTTATTTTAGAACTACAGTAACATCTTATTTCTCTCAGCATGGGGACAGGAGAGCTGTCAAACAATAAATTGGAAAAAAAAAAAGTAACTCAGATATTCTCTTGTAAATTAAAAAGTAATGCGTAACTACTAGTTATTTGAAAAAAAGTAATCTGATTACGTAACCCGCGTTACTTGTAATAATTACCCCCAACACTGTCATTACGTAATCACGACGCAAAATTGTCACTACATTAAAAAAATATATTTTTTTTATATGTTAATTTAGATTTGTTCGTAGCAATATAAATGCGTAATATAATATTAAAATATAAATAACAATTTTTAAATACATTGAATTATCGAAAACATACACATTTTTGAACGATTACAATTAATTTTATACTTTTAAACGCAGTTTATTTAGTAGTTAGTAGTATGCTGACACTCTAAGAAAAAAAAAATAGTGCACAATCTACGGTGTTAATATGAAGGAATTTTCTGGATTGATTTTTCCACAGGTTTTTGTACCTGCATTTTTAATTAAGCCTTGTATTTTGTGTTTTCGGGTTATAACGGATAATGTCCTGGAAAATTACTAGCACCTTTTCCATTTTTCTGCATATTTTTCTTACAGTGTACTAACTCATCAACAATCACAGGTACAAGCTACTAACAAACTGTATCATAAATGAACAAAATAAAACAGCATTTCCAAGTATTATTATTATTACTATTAAATAAACAAAATTGCAAATAGAAGGCTAACTTAATTCCTGTGATGTGTGTACTGCTAGGCATCTTTGCTCTTTCTCTTTTTGTGTAATTTAGATGAAAATGTGTGCCTTTTTTATCGTTTGAGTCACTTGTCAAAATTTGCTAAATGTTGCCAAATACATTTTTAAAAATAGCTAATTTTGTTGCTAGGTGCTTTTGGAAGAAAAAGTTGCTAGGGTAGTCTGAAAAGTTGCTAAATTTAGCAACAAAATTGCTAAGTTGGCAACACTGGGTAGAAAACAAGGAGGCAATCATTTCTGGGATATTTTATATAATCTTAGGGAGTATATATCTCCCGCTATCAGGGAGAGGTGGGATGTGCATGTTTTATTTATGGGAAGCATTTTTGTTCTTTGTGTCCAACAAAGAAATGTGTTTAAATTTTGGATTGAAATTAAAGCGACACGCTTTATTCAGTGTAAACTGCCGCTTTATGCCAACAAAAACAGTGTAAGATCAACGAGTCAGTCATTCAGAGAGTGACTGGGAAGCGAGTAAGCTTTGCTGCTCAATTCTTACATGAGGTGTTTACGACAGTAGATAGCGCGTTTGCGGCAGCAAATTTAAGACGAGGGTGAACGAGCGAACTACAAGAGGTACGAATTGAAAACACTTAAAGGCAGAATCATATGATGGATTTAGTCAGAAAGATTCATATCTGAACGGAACAAAGTCTGTTTGTATGCAGCTGATGCGTTACATTCATTAACAGTCGCGCTCAATAGTTCGATTTGTTTAATGTTTTCGTATCACTTTGTGGTAGGAACATAATTTAACATCTCAGCTGCTTCTGTGGCAGTGTCAGCTGCTTATTTAACCAACTGTATAAATCTTGTAAATGTAGTTTCGTTTGTATATGCCATGAGCTTGCTTAAATGTTTCATAATATTAGTCCTTATAAATCATTATTAGATTTTTTTAAACTTTCTTTAATGTAACTAAACTTAATTCACTGCTGTAACTAGAACATTTACAACTGAAAACATTTTATTGCATGCAGCTTCATTTGGGAATGTGTTTTTACATTATGATACAATAAAGATGCTATCAGAACAGCATATTGTTTATTATAATCAAGCAAACGATTACTAGGAAATTGTTTGCAGAGTAATCTGTTTACTTACATAAGTCTTATAAATGTACTACTATAGTGTTTTCATAAAAATAAAAAAGACCTAATAAAATTGCATAAGACTGATGAAAGTATGGAGATACAAAATAAATAAATACAAAAATAAAGGGATAAATTGCACCAAAATACTTGATGTCAGAATCAGTTTTATAAACATGTTATGTTTGATTGAGCCCGGTCTCATGAAAATGCGTATAAAAAGTATACCAAATATAAACAGAAAATCATGCTATTGATGTGCAGGAATTGACTTTGGCGTGCATATAATACGCATTTTTGCGTGCATATAATACGGTTTTCGCGGCATATGCTTACGAAAATTTGTGGCTGCATTCTGATACGCAGTTTTAGCGGTACATATGATACGACATATTACCCCACAAACCCTAAACTAACCAGCGCGTAGCAGATACACGCCAAAGTCAATTTCTGCATATCAATAGCTTGATTTTCTGTTTGTATTTGGCGTACTATTTATACGCACTTTCATGAGATCGGGTTGGTTTGATTTTCAAAAGTCGGTTCTTTAAGCTGAAAACACAAGAGGTATAATTTTCAATGAGATGCGAGGCCACCAATCACCATATAAACCAGGAGACTCCAGGTGTAACAACTGTAATCTGTCTGACATACTATGGTAAAGATGGAGCGCATTAAAGAGGAAAATGAGGACGTCAGTGATCCAGAGTTATGCACCATAAAATATGAAGATACTGAGGATCAGAAAGGTTGGTTTCTATTCTTCATTCTTCATTCTTCATTATTGACTGATTTGGTTGCTGTGAAATGATGAGCAATATAGATATGATAAATACAGAAATGTTTCATAATGCTGTATAGCAGGTTTTAATACAATATATTCTATTACCAAGAGAATGACAGAACTATAATTCGTGTCAAAGAGTTGATAATTAGTAGTCACATTAAAGCTGTAGTTCACCCAGCAATTAAAATGGTCATATCCATGTTTACCATATTTGAGGCACGCTGTGCATCTGATTTATTAATCTGTGGAATGATATTCCAGATAATATTCCAAAGGAATTGCAAACTGTATTTGCAACTGCGTTTACATTTTGTGGATGCATACGTTGCGACATAATGCAAACACAATGGCAAATCGCGCATTTGTGTTTCCATTCTCTTTTCTGTGTATGTAACATGTCTGTCAAATTTTAAATGGAAACTCAAAGTCCATTTGCAGTTGCATTTCCAATGTCTTAGGGTTACTTTAATTTTTACATGTATCCTCCTTGAACAGAGTTTAATTACTTAATATGTTTATTTTAGACTTGATGGAAGTGATGGTGCAAACACAAGAGGATGTGAAACGTAAGTTCAGAATTAAAAGAACCAAAGCTAAAAAGCAGCTCATCTGCTCACAGTGCGGAAAGAGTTTTGGACACAAAAAATACCTTGAAAGTCACATAAGAATTCACACTGGAGAGAAACTGTACTCATGCCCTCAGTGTGGAAAGAGTTTTACTGGTCCATCTGCTCTCAGTTATCATCTGCGTGTTCACTCTGGAGAAAAGCCATTTAGCTGTGATCAGTGTGGTAAAACGTTTATTTCATCATCAAATCTAAAAACACACCTGAAAGTTCATTCTGATGAGAAGCCTCACTTGTGTTCTCTCTGTGGAAGGAGTTTTTCAAGATTGGACAGTTATAAACAGCACCGGAAAATGCATAATTATGTGAGAGATCACTTGTGTTTTGAATGTGGGAAGAGCTTTACTACAGCTGCCCATCTGGAACAGCACCAAAGAGTTCACACTGGAGAAAAACCTTACAAGTGCTCATACTGTGACAAGAGTTTTAGTCACTCTGGAAACCTGAAAACACATGAGCGAGTTCATACTGGAGAAAGACTGTTTCACTGTACTCAGTGTGGAGAGAGTTTCAAAGATGCCAGAGTTCTCAAAAACCATCTGCGGATTCATTCTGAAAAAAAGGAATTTAACAGTGATCAGTCTGATCTGGAAAACAACCATACTGATGAGAGGCCTCGCTTGTGTTCTTTGTCTGGAAAGAGTTTTTCACGATGTAACAGTTGCAAACTACACCAGAAAATTCAAACTGGTGAAGGAGGTTGCATGTGTTGTGAGTGTGGGAAGAGCTTTAATGATGTCAGCCAATTGGAAAGGCACAAAAGAATTCACACTGGAGAAAAACCTTACAAGTGTTTATATTGTGACAAGAGTTTCATTCAGTCTGAACACCTGAAAACACATGAGAGAGTTCACACTGGAGAAAAACCTTACAAGTGCTCATATTGTGACAAGAGTTTCTCTGAGTCTGGAAACCTGAAAAAGCATGAGCGAGTTCACACTGGAGAGAAGCCGTATCACTGTACTCAGTGTGGAAGGAGTTTCACTCAGTCAACAACTCTGGTGACTCATGTTAAAAAGCATTGTTCTGTGAAGAAATGTTATCCTCAAATATAGGTGCATTTTGGTAAATGATGTGTGATTTGGTAAATTAGGTTATTGCGTTCTTTTAAATGTGTCGATGGTTGAAATAAACTACATTACATTTACATTTAATCATTTAGCAGACGCTTTTATCCAAAGTGACTTACAAATGAGAAAAAATTAGAAGCCAAATTTGCAGGACCAACGGAGTGCAAACCACGGAGACAAGGGCCCGACAAGTCTCAGTTAGTCTAGCACAGTACACATAGCTAGTTTTTTAAAAATTATTATTATAAATAATAGAATGGGTAGAATAGGATAAGTGCCTATGTAGTCGTTGGTCAGGGGCTGGCGAAAAGATGTGAAGACCCGACTGAGAGCCCGCTCCTTTTGAAAATGGCTAAAGACTCAGCTGTTCGAATTGAGATCGGGAGGTCATTCCACCAGCCGGGCCAGTCCAGGAAACACAGTCCAGTGTTTTGTGCCTCTTTGGGATGGCACCACAAGGCGCCGTTCACTTGCAGAACGCAAGCTTCTGGAGGGCGAATAAGTTTAAATAGCGAGGTTTAGGTATTATTGGGGTGGCAGCGCCAGGCGTGGTCTTTGTAGGCAATTATCAGTACCTTGAATTTGATGCGAGCGGCTACTGGTAGCCAGTGTAACCTGATGAGGAGAGGAGTAACGTGAGCTTTTTTTGGCTCATTGAAGACCACTCTCGCTGCTGCATTCTGGATCAGTTGCAGAGGCTTGATAGTGCATGCGGGAAGACCCACCAAGAGAGCATTACAATAGTCCAGTCTGGAGAGAACAAGAGCTTGGACAAGGAGTTGTGCAGCTTCTCTGACAGGAAGGGTCTAATCTTCCTAATATTGTATAAGGCAAATCTGCAGGACTGGGCCGTTGTAGCAGTGTGGTCGGTGAAGCTTAACTGATCATCGATCACTACTCCTAGGTTTCTGGCTGTCCTGGAAGGAGTTATGGTTGATAAACCCAGCTGTATAGAGCAGCTGTGATGGGTTTGCTGGCACCACAAGCAGTTCTGTCTTAGTAAGGTTGAGTTGAAGGTGATGGTCCTTCATCCAGCTAGAAATATCTCTCAGACAGGCTGCAATGCGAGCAGCTACCGTCGGATCATCTGGTTGGAATGAGAAGTAGAGTTGAGTGTCATCAGCATAGCAGTGATAAGAAAAGCCATGTTTCTGAATGACAGATCCTAATGATGACATGTAGATGGAGAAGAGAAGTGGTCCAAGCACTGAGCCTTGAGGAACCCCAGTAGCAAGAAGTTGTGACTTAGAAACCTCACCCCTCCAAGACACCCTGAAGGAACTATCTGAGAGGTAAGACTTGAACCACAGGAGTGCGGTTCCTGAGATGCCCATCTTCATGAGGGTGGACAGGAGAATCTGGTGGTTAACTGTGTCAAAAGCAGCAGACAGATCCAGCAAGATGAGTACTGAGGATTTGAAAGCTGCTCTTGCCAATCTCAGGGCTTCAGTAACTGAGAGCAGGGCAGTCTCAGTTGAGTGGATGCTTTTGAAGCCAGATTGGTGGCTGGCGAGGAGGTTGTTCTGTGTGAGAAAGGCAGAGAGTTGTTTGAACACAATTCGCTCAAGTTTCTTTGCAATGAATGGAAGAAGGGATACCAGTCTGTAGTTTTCTAAAAGTGCTGGATTTAGAGAGGGTATCTTAAGCAGTGGGGTTACCAGAGCCTGCTTAAATGCTGTGGGAAATGTACCAGTGTGAAGAGAGGTGTTGATAATGTGAGTAAGCGAAGGTATGACTGAAGAAGAAATGGCCTGAAGGAGGTGAGTGGGGATAGGATCAAGTGGACAAGTAGTAGGATGATTGGAAAGGATAAGTTTGGATATGTCCGTCTCCGAGAGTGGAGAGAAGGAGAAGAGAGAGTGTGTAACTAGCAGTGCAGTTATGTTGGGATGCTGCAAATCATGACCTTTTTTTATTTTATTGTCTCCTCATGAAGACATGGACAAAGAATACAAATATTAAAAGAGACCAGAAATAAATGTATTACAAATCAACAATCAGCCATATTCCAATATGAAATGATTTCTTCCATTTAATTTAAACTAGTGCTGTCAAACGATTAAACGTGATTAATCGCATCCAAAATAAAAATTTTTGTTTACATAATATATGTGTGGGTACTGTGTATATTGCTGGATATATAAATACACACACACACAATACAGTAGATTTTTGAAAAGTGTAAATTTATAAATTGATAAATAAATTTATATTCATATAATTTATAGTATAAATAAATATATAAAAAAACCTTTGTGTTATACAGCTGTGTGTGTATTTATATACATAATAAATATGCACAGTACACACAAGCATATATATTATGTAAACAAAAACTTATTTTGGATGTGATTAATAGCGATTAATAGTGAAAGCATATTTATTATGCTTATAAATACAACATCAGTATATATTTTGAAATATTACATGGATAAATTATATTAATATTATTTATATTATATATAAATATATTTAATATATAAACAGCATATTTTTCTGAAATGTATACATGCATGTGGGTGTATTTATATATACATAATAAATAAAAACAGCATACATACATATATTATGTAAACAAAATCTTTTATTTTGGATGCGATTCATCGCAGTTAATCGTTTGACAGCACTAATTTTAAAACAAAACAGGTCTATGCTTTGTATAATAACACTAACATTTTTATTTGACTGACAAGCTCTCTGATTACTTGTGATTTTAGATAATATGCTTATTCATTTTATATTTTAGTCACATTTAATTCTGTTCAGTGGCAGTAATAAAATGTATTTATGATGATCCTGTAGTTTGTCTCAGTCTGTTGACACACAATGAAATATGCTTAATGTGCCAATTTACAGAAGATCTCAGACATCATCATAATGAATGAGGAGAGAACAGGGAACTATTGGAGAGAGATTTAAATATGGTAGACCTGTTTCAAACTTATGTTATTTGTATAAAAAATAGGAATTGCACATTGATACAGGACAGGCTATGAGATTTTAAAATATTTTTCTTTAATTTTAATCAAAATAGTAAATGCAAAACATTAAAATAGCGTTTAATTTGTTGTCAACCAAAGCAATGCAGAAATACGAGTCTCAATGTATGGAAATTATATAAACATACACATGTAACATACAAAAAAGACAAGGTGCAAGAGAAAAAATACAGTTTAAACCAAAAGCACAATATCATCTAGTTTAAGTTTTTTAACTTGGTGAAATGTTTGGTGCACTTGTGCCTTATGACAAATCAGTCCATTAATACATACTATATAGTGTTTTGATTGGGAAAAAAAAAGATAAAATGCTTGATTAATTGAGAATGAATGTTTAAATCACATAAATTCAACATTAATACTGTTGCAAATGTATAGAATGTACAGCAAGTATCATAAATACAACACAGATAGAATCTACAAGTTTTAAAATATATACAATAAATAAAATAATAAATATATGCAACATCGTATAACTAATAAAATTACTACTTCACAGAAACACCTCCTTTATATGTGGTTCCTAGTAATGTGTTAGTCTATTTATAGTGTTTTAGTCAGATATTTGATTCTGTTCAGAGGCAGTAATAGATTGTATTTGTGTTGGTCCTTTAGTTCTCACATTAGTTACTCTTTCTATCTACAGCTTGTGTTATAAATGACCAGGAATATCCAGTGGGCGGCAGCATCACAATAAAGAGACACAATTTAAGAAAGTAATGATTTACAAAGTTTGACACGAAAAAGCTTGAGAGGTGAGGTATTTCAGTTCTGGATATTGTAGCGAGTAATGACCAGTAGGATTTATTCAATGTTTTGTTATGAGTGTTTCATTTCTAATGCAGAAAAGATGTATTAACACTGTTTAGAAATCATAATCTGAATTTATTCATGAACTTGATCGGTCTGAGGATGTTTATCTTGTGTGGGTTGTCAGTTTTGGATTTAAGTGTAGTTTAAATGTAGTTTAAACTGTGCTTTGTTTCATCCTTATTTTGTTTAAGAGTAGACTGACGACATGAGTGATCCTGAACCATCTAGAATAAAACATGAAGATACTGAGAAACAAACAGGTTGGTGTCCATTCTTGATTCTTCGTTACTGACTGCTGAAAAACATTAAGATTAAAGGGGTCATATGACGTTGCTAAAAAGAACATTATTTTGTGTATTTGGTGTAATGAAATATGTTTATGCAGTTTAAGGTTCAAAAAACACATTATTTCCCACATACTGTACATTATTGTTTCTCCTCTATGCCCCGCTTTCTGAAACACGTCGATTTTTACAAGCTCATCGGTCTGAAAAGCGAGGTGTGCGTGATTGGCCAGCTATCCAGTGCGTTAATTGGCCGAATACCTCAAGCGTGTAACAGAAATATTACGCCCCTTACCATACTGTTGATGCCATGTCCCGGAGCGACGAGACACAAAAACATTAAAACCCATTATAATCGAGGCATTCGTTGCATCCAGTGGAGACATAATTACTGATTATAATGACTTATTCTGTCTTTTTACGTGTTGCGTTGCATCGCGCCGCGTAAACATAAAACCATGTCTGCATTTGTGATCGGAGAAATGACAAACAACAAGCCCTACTCTACATTGCTCAAAAAACTCGCTTTAAATATATAAAATATAAAAACTCTTTAAATATAAAAAACGTACTTACAGCCCGTGAGTCAGAACAGCCGGCATTGTAGGCTACTCTCCCAGGATCAGTAAACAGTCCTCCATAAAACTGCACACATCTGAATATTTGGGTTGAAGTGTTCTGGAACAGTGTGTAAATACAACTTAACCACTTATTTAGTCGTGTCCATTTTTGGAAGGCCAAACAAAAGAGTTTCGCTTTCACAACGAAACACAGTGTCACACACGGCGGCCTAGAGTGAGCAGAAGCGGCGGATTCGGCGAAGGAGCGTCCGGAGGGCTTTCGGCAACCACATGTGACGACCCCGGACTGGACTCCGCGTCGTTCACGGTGAAAGCCGATCCAGTGATCCACAGCGCAAAATTGAATGTATATCCTCAGCCCGGATCAGCTCCAGGCATGATGAAGCAGATACCGTCCTCTTTTGGAAAGACCAAACAAAGTAGTTTCGCTCTTACAACGAAACACACGTGCCTTCACGACATGGCGGCGGCGCCAACAACAATACTACAGCAAGAATAAAATTGTAAAAGACTGTTGTCTTTGCAACTTTACAGATCTTTTTTATGCAACAAGAGCTTGTAACACTCCAAAGAGAAAGGAAAAATTTGAATCGCATCATATGACCCCTTTAAAAAGCTCTTCATTTTCTGTAATAAAAAGGGCCAGCGCCATTGTAAATTCTATGGGGTATGGCTCGGTCTCATCTGCTGTCCACTCCGTCCAGACATTTTTAGCTGTACAAAACAGTTTGTTTTGTTGCTTGATATTGCAAACTGGTGTTTCTTACCATTTTATTTTAATGTATTATCTTAATTATTAACACACTGGTTTGTAGTGCAAACAGCTTTACCGTTTACTGCACGTTGGTATTCTCCTCGTTATTTACCTATAGAGGCTAATGAACCGGAAGTCTTGCCCATAGGCTTACTTCCGCGTTGAAGAAAAAGTTGGATAAGTATGATGCATAATAAAATGCAACTCATTAACCTGATCTCTGTTATTTTCTGCTAATCAGGGTTCAGTTGAATTTTCACTTTTGTTCTCCTTGAACTATGTTTATTTTAGACGCAAAGAAGTGAAAGAGCAAAGACAAGAGCTGACTGAAGGGGAGGAGGAACACAGTGACTTCAGAACTCGAAGATTAAAAACCAAAAAGGTGCACACCTGCTCACATTCAGCTGACTGTTCATTGATGGAAGATTGTAAACAGCACCAGAAAACACATGATGAAGTGAGAGACCATGTGTGTTGTGAGTGTGGGAAGCGCTTTACTAGAGCTGACCTGGAACAGCACCAAAGAATTCACACTGGAGAAAAACCTCACAAGTGCTCATATTGTGACAAGAGTTTCACTCAGTCTGGAAGCCTGAAAAGACATGAGCGAGTTCATACTGGAGAGAAGCCGTATCACTGTACTCAGTGTGGAAAGAGTTACAGATATAAAGTAGGCTCAAATTTTCCATCTGCTCATTCCACTCTGAAGAAGAAAGCCATTACCTATGATCAGTGTGGATACAGATTTTAAATCAATCTTTACATCTAAAAAACCACAGAAATTCACACAAAGGGAGGCCTTTTCCATGTTAATTTTGTGGAAAGCGTTTTGCTCGGTGGATCATGAAACGCCCTAGAAAAAAAAACCCAAGTGTAGAAAGATCATGTGTGTCGTGAGGGTGGGGAGAGATGTACTAGAGCTGATAACTGAACGACCCAAATACTTCATATGGAGAGAAACCTAAAGTGTTCATATTGTGACAAGAGTTGCATCCGTTAGCCTCCTGAGGGCCACATGAGAGTTCATACTGGAGAGAAGCCGTACTACTGCCCTCCCTGTGAGAAGAGTTTCAGATGTTTAAAAAGCCTTAAAAATCACTTGAAAAAATGTCACACATCGTCACAGTGAGCAACATTTTCATGTTAAAACAGTTGAGTAAGCTGTGTGAGATAAACAAATATAAAGTTGCTCCCAAAAGCACAACAGCATCTAGTTTGATTCTGTGAATTTTGACTCGTTTGCAGTCTGATTGAGGAACTATAAAGTTTGAAGTTTCACCAAGTTAATAACTCTTACCGTGTAAATAATAATTTGCATCTTTCCTACCGTAATTAGTTTGTAAAATGTGTCTGGGTTGTGTGCTAAGCAAGTCTTTCTTTAATAAGACACGTTCATGTCATGTACTTGTTTTCTATATTATGCTCTGATTGTACATGAGTTGGAAAATATTAATCAGTAAACTAGCTGACAAAAAGTAAATCTGATTGTTTTCTTTATTTACAGGTGGTTTAAAAAGTCCATTCAATTTCAAGACAACAATCATTGCTGTATAGTTTGCTTTGAATAATGCAAGTTCAATGACAAATCAGGTATCATCACCAGATTCTTTTCTTTAATTATATTTAACTTATCTACACAAATTTTCAGTATAAAAATACTATATTGTACAAATAGGCTGTACTGGTGGTCAATAAGAATAAAGCACAGATATACTGTTCTGAATGGACGTCGGGAACGGATATTGTTAGGACCGCCCGCTTCCCGTTAAATGTGACAGACTTATTATCAGTGTTGGGGGTAACTCATTACAAGTAATGAGAGTTACGTAGTCAGATTACTTTTTTAAAGTAACTAGGAAAGTAACGCATTACTTTTTAATTTTTCAAGAGAATATCTGAGTTACTTTTTCCAATAAGTAACGCAAGTTACTTTTTTTCAATTTATTGACTGACAACTCTCCTGTCCCCATGTTGAGAAAAAATCAGATGGTAATGTAGTTCTAAAATAAATATTAATATGTATTAATTCATCTCACTCACAAAAAACCACACAGATTCAGTATTCCTCAAAATAAAAATAATGCAGCTCAGAATATGATGCAAACCTGCAATTATTAAATGTTAAACAACACAAATATGTTTTATGTATTTAATCCCATTCTATTAACAATGTCTTTGCTTCTGACCTTCAATGAACCAGTTCAACTGTACTAATAAGCACAAACTACTCTAGACAAACATTTGTGTCTTATTTTTATTGCTGAAGTGTGTTGAAACTTCTTCTTCTGCATTCTACTGTACGGATGTAAATGTACTTTCCCTTCAGCCTGAGGCTTATTCATTGCACTTTGGTGTGAAAATGCTTTTATATTTGCCAAAAATAGAACTTTTTATTTTAAAAACACAACAAGCAAGCCCTGTCCAGATAAAAAGTAACGCAAAAGTAACTTAACACATTACTTACCATAAAGTAGCTAAATAACATAATTAGTTACTTTTTTATGGAGTAACGAAATATTGTAATGCATTACTTTTAAAAGTAACTTTCCAAAACACTGGTTACCGACCGCTACTGTGGTTTATTCGGAATTTAATCCCACGGCGCAAGAATCTGGTCGGGTTCCTAGATTGTGTGGGTGGGTCATGCAACCCAGGGTTGCCAGGTTTCACAAGGAAACCCGCCATAATATCAAAATACACAATTCACGTTTCAAGGGGGACCCCGTTAAAATCAGTCCACGGGTAAATATCATGTTATTGGGTCGCTCAACCAGTGTCAACAGTGTAAAGGACAAAGTAGAACAATTTCGCGAGAAATTCTTCTACTCATTCATTATGAAAATGTTCGATATTCTGTAAAAATTGGCACAATAAAACATTTGCATCGGTGTTCAACAGACTGAGGAAATGAAAAACTACAGGATCATTCACCCAGTGAAATTTCACTTAATTCAGTTCTGTTTTTGCTCTTTCACTTCCATTTGGTTAGATCACTTCAAGGAGAATAAATGTATAAATTAGTTTGGACCTTGAGTTAACAGCAGAAGAAGTACAAGTGAAAGAGGAGGGTACAAGGGGTAAAGGGGACCCCGTAGGAAAAATGCATTCACTGTGCCCTAAAAATTTTATTAATTTCAAAAAAAAAATAGATATGTTGTATGAACATTAATGAGGAAACAGATTTTGTGTGACAATAAATATTCAAGTTGTTTATTTTGTCTACAAATCATCTTATAAAGTATGAGGTTGGCAAGGGGGGCTTGCTTTAACATTTTTATTGATACAATCCTTCAGCTAAAAACAATGTTTTTATATATATATGTTTAAGTTAATACTTGTTAAAAACAATCACTTTAGCAAAGTTTGTACAATTTTCTGCTTATTTTGAAAAATAAAAGAATGAATTTTTGTTCAATAAATATACTGTCATTAAAAAGTTAATATAAAACTATATTTTAAAATACAGAAACAAAATAATTTAATAAGTAAAGATTCTGAAAGTATTGAAGGAGATCCAATAATAATTGAATATATATTTACAGTTGTAACAACAAATGATATTTTATTATATGATATGATTAATATCATGTTTTTTAATATGATGGTTTTATTCTAAACATGGTGATTATCTCTAATATGGACACCCAACATAATATATGATATTATCATCTGAATTTAACCATGTCATGTCAACAAATGGAAAAGTCAGCCATCTATTAATTATCATGTTAATTACTGTGAGCCTTTAGCCCCAACAGCAGGGGAGCTTTTGACCTAAAATACCATACTTTTACATATTCTTTCGTTATTTAAAAACTGTTGCTTTAATTATCTTAAACAAAACTGAAAATCATAAAGACCTTTGTTTCAAAATATATGCATTAATTTTAGCAATTCTCATTTGCTACTTAAATCTACAACATTTAAAATAAAACATAAAATATTAGATCAAGTAAGCACAGAATCAACTTTGCATTGCAGCGCGCGATCGCGTCAAGGATCAGACAAATATACAGGTGCATCTTGAAAAGTGAATGTTTTGGAAAGTGCTACGCCACGTTTTTGTGCCGTCTAGTGGTTTAGATGAAAATAATATCAAAGGAGCCTTTTACCCCGGGGTGCGTTTAACCCCGTTGTACCCTATTTGAGATACTTTAATCAGATCTTTGATCTTCAAAGGTTAGTTCTGTCATTCACTTGTTAATACAATCAAAATGTGGATGACAACTGCTATACAAGATTATGATGTACATTTAATATCTCAGGGATCCCTAGATTATTTGCTTTTTTAACCCCTTAACTGTCACCCCCCATTTTTTAAAATAGGCGTGCAGGTGCACTATCCAAACTTAAATTGTTGTAAGTTATGAAAACGTTGGAATACAGACAAAGGTTTGATCTTTTTTAACGGAATTTTAAAAAATGAAAGTATGAAAAAGTTATAGAAGTTTAGATTTACTGTAAAGAAAATGCACTATAATAATTTTATTTTATATATAGTAAATATTTTACATAACAGGTTTTACTTTAAAATTGGTATAAAATTAAAGCCTTGTCTAAATAAGGTATGTTCCAAATTTGAAGTTGATATGAAAAAAAAATGAGGTTCCTGTGAGATTTAATTTAGGGCGTTATACCACAAACATCCACCGGGTGCCATCCAAACTCCATTACATTTTTTAATGCATTTTTCTGTCACAAATGTCTAGATTTCTCTGTCAATATTGCATTATACCACCAAATATGGAATCCTGAGACTTAGACCTTTCCAATGATATGTTTTTTGTTAAGATTATAAAAAGTTTTGATTCTAAAAAACCGTAATACATTTTGTTAAATGACACCCCCACTAAGGGAGAGGAACCCACTAAAAGATTTTAAAGTACCATTTCAACGGTAATGCAATTTCCGACTTAAAAATCGTTTTCACAGGATGAATTCTGAGGTTTCAAATGATAAATAATTTAAGATGATTACCAAAATATGTGATAGAGAAAAAAGACAACAAAAAAAGAGTGCCAAGCGTCCCACAGGTATTATTATTATTACAGTTTTAGCCATTTTATAAACTAAGCCAAATAGCCAGGGATCGTTGTGAATTCAAACTGTGTGAAACAAATTTTAAACTTGCATTATTCAAGGCAAACTATATACACCAATGATTGTCTTGCAACTTAACCGAATTTTAAACCATCTGAAAATAAAGAAAACAATCAACTTTTTTCAGTTGATTTTGTGGAGTATATTCATTAATCTTGATGAAATATAATAAACAGAATTGTAGCTATTCATAAGAGAAAATTATTCTACTATTCTGTATTTGACTGTGTGTGAGGATGGTGTTTTTCCACATAGTGAACTATTTAAAACCGGTTGGAATGCATTTATATTTGGAGAAGGACCCTTTCCCTAAATACAGAAGCTAGAAATAAGTGCAGGACATGTTTAGAGAATGATTATCCTTTAGGTGCTCATCTGGTAAAGACCCTGTAAAAATACAGAAGCAGAGGAGTGGTACATGTATGGAATGTATTGAATATCTTCAAGGCATATGTGAATGCAAAACAAGTGAATGACAGGAACATTGTCTTATTAAAGAAAAACCTGCTTAGTCCAGCCTGACACATTTAGCAAACTAATAGGAGGAAAGATACAAACTATTTACACACTAAGTCAAGAATTATTTTCTGTGAAGCTTTAAACATCATTCAATAGTTCCTTAATCAGACTGTGAAATCAAAGTCACAAAATGAAACGATATGGTGTTGTGTTTTTGGGTGTAGCACCATATTTTGTTTATGTCTCACAGTTTACTCTGACTGTTTTATCATGAAAATGTTGCTCATTGTGATGACTCACATTTTTTCATGTGCTTTTTAAGGCTTTTTAAATGTCTAAAACTCTTCTCACAGGGAGGGCAGTAGTACTTCTCTCCAGTATGAACGCGCTCATGCCATTTCAGGTCTCCAGACTGAGTGAAACTCTTGTCACAATATGAGCACTTGTAAGGTTTCTCTCCAGTGTGAATTCTTTGGTGCTGTTGCAGATTATCAGCTCTAGTGTAAAGCTCTTCCCACACTCACGAACACATGATCTTTCTACCGGTGTGTTTTGTCTGGTTGCCGTTAAAATGATCCAGCGAGCAAAACTCTTTCCACAAATGAACATGCATTTTTATGGTCTCTATGTTGTGTGAATTTTCTTGTGGTTTTTTAGATGTATTGCTAATTTAAAATCTGCACCACACTGATCACAGGTAAATGGTCTTTCTCCAGAGTGAACGAGCAGATGAAAATTGAGATCACTTCTATATCTGAAACTCTCTCCACACTGAGTACAGTGATACGGCTTCTCTCCAGTGTGAACTCGCTCATGTATTTTCATGGTTCCTGCCTGAGTGAAACTCTTGTCACAATATGAGCACTTGTGAGGTTTCTCTCCAGTGTGAATCCTTTGGTGCAGTTTCAAACTGGTAACTTTAGTGAAGCTCTTCCCACAATCCAAACACACGTGATCTCTCACTTCATCATGTGTTTTCTGATGCTGTTTATAAGTGTCCAGTTGTGAAAAACTCTTTCCACACTGAGGGCATGTGCATGGTTTCTCTCCAGTGTGGATTCTCTTGTGTCTTTTAAGGATTCCTTTGTGTCTGAAACTCTTTCCACACTGAGAGCAGGTGTGCAGCTTTTTGGCTTTTGTTCTTTGTTCTTCATTCAGTTCTTGTCTTTGCTCTTTCATGTCCATCCAGTCTAAAATAATAAGTTAGAATCAGTTGATTCCAGATAATTTAACAGCAGAAAACAACAGAGATCAGATACTTGTATAAAGTATTATTGTATTATCTTGTTAATTCAGTTAAATGTGGATGACAACAGTGATCATTTGAATGCATTTCTGTATAATTTATCATCCATATACTAATCAAAATTTTACGACTAACAAAAACAGTCAGTAATTAAGAATCAAGAACCCACCTGTTTGTTTCTCAGTATCTTCATGTTTTATTCTGGATGGTTCTGGATCACTCATGTCTTCAATCTCCTCTTTAATAAACTCCATCTTTAACAGTCACAGATTTCAGCTGCTACACCTGGAGTTTGTTCTTCTCTTGTAGGATGATGTGAATATTCTCCAGTATTTATAGCTGAACTGTTGTGGGAGGGGCTTCACTGTAGGTGTGAACTGTGATCATTGACTGATACTGAGACCCACAGGACCAGATCTGGAGAAATCAAAATACAGGACTTAATTTATACTGAACTGCTTCAGTTATGCTGAATTTTAAGTGTACATATTTGCCATTACAAATACAGAGGATTTTGGCAAGGCTGTATATTATTAGCATATAAAACAAATGTATAAGAAGCAACTCGTGTTTTTAAAATGCAGAATTTTAAGAAGCGCCTTAGGCTACACCATTGTATAGAAACCCTAAGGTGGTTTTACTTTAACATCAGATTTATAAATAAATGTTAGAATAAAGAATTTGAGAAGATCTATTCTGGTTGAGAGATGGAGCACAACAAGCAGGTATACCCGAGAACCAAGAATGACGCAGACACAAAGAGTGTAGTTCTATCAAGGTACAAAGCTTTATTGTAAGGGGTACATCATATATGCGAAGTAGAGGAAGTGAAACTGTCAGCTCAGCAAAGTAAAGGAAAAAACTTAGTATAGCCAGTTAAGCAAAACACCATGTCTTATGACCATGATCATGGCTGCATCCTTAGGAGGTATAGAGGGCACAGGACAGGGTGTTATAGAATCTTACAATAAAATAATCCTACACTCTAAAAAATGCTGGGCTAAATACAACCCAGTGCTGGGTAAAATAGGGACAAAACCAGCTATTGGGTTGTTTTGACCCAGCGGTTCAAAACAACCCAATAGCTGGGTTTGTCCCTTTTAACCCAGCATTTTTTAGTGTATGTATGCATCGTAGAAATAAATAATGACTTGTGCTGCTTGTTGGAGTTTTCCATGTGTTCCTGAAAACAGTTTGAAAGGAATGCCAGAATCAAAAATCAGCCCCGCCCCCACTTGTAGTGCATATGACAATCACCAAGGATAATGTATGGTTGTAATATAAACAACAAAAGCTCGAAATAACAGAGCCATCAAGTTAACTGAGATGCTGAAAAAGCCTTTGGTCCTCAATTCAAATAGTTCAGTTTTCACCTCATTCATAGGATGATGTCTGGATCTTCGTAAAATGGCACATTAAGCACATTTGTGACAAGGGAGCGCAAAACCAGTCTAAGTCGGCCACGGTATCGGGCCAAAATAAGCATATTTCTTTTAGCCAAAAATCATAAGATATGAAAATAAAGGATCTGTTCAAGGAATATTTTTGTTAAATGTTTTTACAAAATATATTTACTGTTGTTGGGGAAGTGTGGCATAATGGTTAGAGTCGGACGCGTACCCCAGGGTTGGGGTCGAGTCTCGTACCGGAAGGGATGTAGGTGGAGGTGGAGTGTGTATGGTGCTCTCTCCATTTCAATACACACTGAGGGTCCCCTTGAGCAAGACCTGAACCCCAAATGCCTCCACGGGTGTGTGTTCACTGCTGTGTGTGTGCACTTTGGCTGGGTAAATGCAGAGCACTAATTCCAAATACGGGTCACCATACTTGGCCACATGTCACATAAATTTACTAGCGAAATCTCTCAAAATTAATTTGATTAGTAATTAGTTTATTTGGACAACTTTAAAGGTGATTTTTTTGCACCCTCAGATTCCAGATTTTCAAAATAGTTGTATCTCAGCCAAATATTGTCCGAACCTAACAAACCACACATCAATGGAAAACTCATATATTCAGCTTTCATGATATATAATCTCAATTTCAGAAAATTGACTTTAAGACTGGTTTGGTGGTCAGGGTACATTTCATTGTGTCAAACGATGAGAAACTACAACGATTATTGTTTAACTATGATATTATTTTTATATTGAATTGTTTTATAAAGTAAAAGATAAATTAACCAATAGAATCTAGTGAGTAAGTGAGGATGTTTTGTCACTGCACTTATATGTTCAAATTTTTTTAAATTATACAACAAGGTTTTGTCGCAACTATGCAGCTGTTTTTAATGAAATCTAAACCCTCTGTTAATATGAAAAATTTTATTAGCGTTTTTATTTTATTGGGTTTAAAATTTCCAACTCTGTACAATCTGAGGCATATAGAAAACAAGTGAATGTGTACATCAGCAAAACCTCCAAGTCCCTCCAGCTGGTTTTACAAACTATTAAACCAGAGGAAAGATTAAATTATTATTAAACACTGTGAGAATCAGTTATGGTTTGAAAACTCAAACATCACCCTATAGTACTGAATCAGACTACAAACAAGTCAAATTCACAAAATAAAGGTGCATTTGTGTTTTGGGAGCAATTCATATTTGTTTATATCACAACAATTTGTTTGACTATTTAACCATAACATGTTTGGCCTGTGATGTGACGTTTTTCAAGTGCCTTTTTAAGGCTTTTTAAAAAATCTAAACCTCTTTCACAGGGAGGCAGTAGTACCTTCTCCAGTATGAACTTGCTCATGAACTTTCAGGTGTTCAGACTGAATTAAACTCTTGTCACAATATGAGCACTTGTAAGGTTTCTCTCCAGTATGAATTCTTTGGTGCTGTTTCAGATGGGCAGCTCTAGTAAAGCTCTTCCCACACTCACACACATGATCTCTCTCACCGGTGTGTATTTTCTGGTGCATTTTACAATGATTTGGCCGAGCAAAACTCTTTCCACAAAACAAACATTCATAAGGTCTTACATTTGTATGAATTATCATGTGTTTTTTCAGAAATGCTGATGATTTGAAATCTGTACCACACTGATCACAGGTAATTGGCTTTTCTCCAGAGTGAACGAGCAGGTGACGGTTGAGACCACTTTTACATCTGAAACTCTTTCCACACTGAGTACAGTGATACGGCTTCTCTCCAGTATGAACTCGCTCATGCTTTTTCAGGTGTTCAGACTGAGTGAAACTCTTGTCACAATATGAGCACTTGTGAGGTTTTTCTCCAGTGTGAATTCTTTGGTGGCGTTGCAGAGTGTCAGATCTAGTAAAGCTCTTTGGACACTCACAACACACATGATCTCTCTCACCGGTGTGTATTTTTTGGTGCCGTTTACAATGATCCAGTTGAGCAAAACTCTCTCCACAAGAAAAACAAGCAAAAGGCCTCTCATTTGTGTGAATTTTCATGTGGTATTTTAGATGTACTGATGATTTAAAATCTGTACCACACTGATCACAGGTAAATGGTCTTTCTCCAGAGTGAACGAGCAGATGAACATTGAGATCAGTTTTATCTGTGAAACTCTTTCCACACTGAGTACAGTGATACGGCTTCTCTCCAGTATGAACTCGCTCATGTATTTTCATGGTTCCTGCCTGAGTGAAACTCTTGTCACAATATGAGCACTTGTGAGGTTTCTCTCCAGTGTGAATCCTTTTGTGCCGTTTCAAACGGCAAACTTTAGTGAAGCTCTTCCCACAATCCAAACACACGTGATCTTTCACTTCATCATGTGTTTTCTGATGCTGTTTATAAGTGTCCAGTTGTGAAAAACTCTTTCTACACCGAGGGCATGTGTATGGTTTCTCTCCAGTGTGGACTCTCATGTGTCTTTTAAGGTTTCTTTTGTGTGAGAAACTCTTCTCGCACTGTGAGCAGGTGTGCAGCTTTTTGGCTTTTGTTCTTTGAGTTTTGAAGTCACAGTGTTTCTCCTCCTCTTCATTCGGTTCTTGTTTTTGCTCTTTCATCTCAATCCGGTCTGAAATAAAAAAGTAAGAATCAGTTTATGTGAACACTGATTTAACAGCAGAAAACAACAGAGATCAGATAATTGTAAAAAGAATCAGATGTGCAAAAGATTAGATAATTATCTTGTAGATGACAACAGTGTTATGATAATTTAAATGCATTTCTGTATCATTTATCATCCATATACTGATCACAATTTCACAACTAACAAAAACAGTCAGTAATTAAGAACCAAGAACCAACCTGTTTGTTCCTCAGTATCTTCATGTTTTATTCTAGATGGTTCTGGATCACTCATGTCTTCAATCTCCTCTTTAATAAACTCCATCTTTAACAGTCAGAGATTTCAGCTGCTGCACCTGGAGCTTGTTCTTCTCTTGTAGGATGATGTTAATATTCTCCAGTATTTATAGGTGAATTGTTGTGGGAGGGGCTTCACTGTAGGTGTGAACTGTGATCATTGATACTGAGACCCACAGGACCAGATCTGGAGAAATTAAAATACAGGACTTAATTTATACTGAACTGCTTCAATTATGCTGAAATTAAATGAACATATTTGCTGTTAGAAATACAGAGTATTTTTTATTATTAGCACATAAAACAGCAAACTAATTTTTATGAAAGGCAGGATATTGAACAGCGAGTTGCATTGTTGAAAGGAAATGCACCCCAGTGTAGTTTTACTTTAGCATCAGATTAAACAATTTACAAATGTATGTTTGTAATATAAACGACAAAAGATCAAAATAACTGAGCTGTCACATTTAACTCCGGTGCTATCTCTTTCAAATAGTTCCTTGTTTTCACCTTCATTATGATGATGTCTGAGATCTTCTGTAAATTGGCATATTAAGCATATTTTACTTGTGTGAATAGGTAGACAAGCTAAAGGATCATCACCATTGACATTTCACTCCATTCAGTTCTTGTCTTCGCTCTTTCACTTCTATCTGGTCTAAAATAAACCTATTAATAAGTTAGAATCATTTCAAGGTGAGTATTAAGTATCAGATCTTTGATCTTCAAGGGTTAGTTCGGTCTTTCCTTTGCAGTGTTGGGTACACAAGTAACATGAGTTACGTAATCAGATTACTTTTTAGTAAAGTAACGCATTACTTTTTAATGTACAATTTACATCGGAGTTACTTTTCCAAATAAGTATCACAAGTTACTTTGTTTTCACATTTACTGACTGTGTTTGCTGTGTATGATGCTTTCTGTATTTCTAGACTAAATGTGAACATGCTTTAATTCATCCCACTCACAAAAAAGCGTGAAAATGGAAATGTAATCAGAATAAGGTCTCCAAACCTGCAATAAATAAATAATAACAAATACTGTATTTATACCATTTTACTAACCAATGCTTTGCCAGCTGACTGCGATAATCCAATCAACCATAGTAAGAATGCCTTAGATCAAAACCATTTGTGTTTCATTTTTGTTATTGCTGAATGGTGTTGAACTTTCTTCTCCTGCATCAGATTCTTCATGTTATCCAGAAAAGCAGCAGTTTGTTTGAGCTGCACGCTCTAATGCACAGACGTGAATTAATATTTCCTTCAGCCTGAAGCTTATTCATTTCACTTTTGCTGTGAAAGCTTACATTTGCCCACCAAGACAGAAAAACGTGTTATTAAAAATAAATAAGCAAGCCCAGCCCAGATGTGAAAAATAACACATTTTGATTGTTTTTGAAAGTTACTTATAAAAGTAATTACAATATTGTGCTACTCCCTAAAAAAGTAATTGCATATGTACTTTTTATGGGAGTAATGTATACATACGTTTGACGTGACATTTTCTCACTGGGTCGGGCTTGCTTGTTTGTTTTCTATAAAACACCAAGCACACAACCCGAGACACCAAGCACACAACCCGAGACACCAAGCACACAACCCGAGACACCAAGCACACAACCCGAGAAACCAAGCACACAACCCGAGACACCAAGCACACAACCTGAGACACCAAGCACACAACCCGAGACACCAAGCACACAACCCGAGAAACCAAGCACACAACCCGAGAAACCAAGCACACAACCCGAGAAACCAAGCACACAACCCGAGAAACCAAGCACACAACCCGAGAAACCAAGCACACAACCCGAGAAACCAAGCACACAACCCGAGACACCAAGCACACAACCCGAGAAACCAAGCACACAACCCGAGACACCAAGCACACAACCCGAGACACCAAGCACACAACCCGAGACACCAAGCACACAACCTGAGGCAGTTAAACTGCGTCCAACCCCCCGCTATTGAAAAGGCTTCAGTATTCGGAGAAAAAGGACTTTTCCCCAAAGCGTCTTAGCAGATGCAATACGAGTCAGATATTTTTTTACTTTAAGTTTGTGGATATCCTCTTGAAAAAAAACGATTCTTCAAAATTTTAGACTGTTTATCAAATTCCTCTTCTGAATCACAAATACGTCTAAGTCAATAGAGTTGACGTAACGGTAACCCTTTTTTCAGAGGCAGTGGGTGATGACTATCAGCAGACAATAATGTATTTTTTTCTGTTGGTTTACGGAACACCGTGGTGGAGATATTGTTATTGATTTTTGATATTAACACATCTAGAAAACGAATAGAGGATACATTATTCTCAACTGAAAATGTAATAGAATCTAATCTCAAATTTAAAAACTGTACAAAATCATATAATTCCCCTTCACTTCCTTTCAAGATGAGAAAACAATCATCAATATATCTTGCCCAGTACTTAATGCACACCAGTAATAAAAACAAGATGTTCATTTCAAACAACAATACACAACTTTAACAAAGCTTAATCTATATTTAATTTATACAGTTAACACTATGGAGTGTTATTTTTCATTTAATTATTACATTTCTGTAACTGAATACTACTGTTAGACCTTATTTTATTATTAACTTTGTTCTGTTGTATTTATCTAAGCTTGAAATGTTTGTGTTTGTTCTTATTTTATTACTGACTGTTCACTTGTCTGTTATATATGGGGAAGTCATGGCCTATGGTTAGAGAGTCGGACTCGTAACCCAAAGGTTGCAGGTTCGAGTCTCGTACCAACAGGGATTGTAGGTGGGTGGAGTGAATAACCAGCACTCTCTTCCACACTCAATCATGGCTGAGTTCCCATTGAGAAGGAACCGAACCCCCAACGCTCCCAGGGCGACGCAGCAAACAATGGCTGCCCACGTCGGGTTGTTGTGTCACTGCGTGGGGTGCCTTTGGATGGAATAAATGCAGAGCACTAATTCCTAGTATGGGTCACCATACTTGGCCACATGTCACTTCACTTCACTAATGTTTCAACTTTATTAGTTAAGCTATAGTTTTTACTATGGCATCAAATAAGTACATAGAGTGCTCTTAAGATGCTTCTGAACCATCAACTTCATCCTCATGTAGCAGTCCAGAGCGGGTAGACTGCGGGGCCTGTAGAGCAGTAGTATTTGTGTAGGGTGCCATACATTTTTGAAAAATTTGCAAGGGTGCCGGGACTGAAAAAAAAAAAGTTGGAAAATGCTGATGTAGAGCACTCAGGAATGAGTGAAACATGAGTCGCATTTGTGTTTTATCTCTTGTTTGCTTTTATCATCACTACCAGTTAGGTTTAAAGTAGGGTCTAGAGTAGATGGTATTTATCTTCAAACACGATAAAGCATTAACCCTTTAGTGTCACTCATCAGACATTTCATTTCTGAAATGCCATGTTGCATATAATAACCAACGTTAAACATTGCCAAATTTGCGTTCATCCGTTTAGGATAAAACTGAACGAGCTTTTTGCGCTAGACATTTCACTTTGAAAGTGTCGCAAACATGCTTACAGTAATGTAATATCATTTTGCAGATATGTTACCACAGGCACATATTTTCAGTGAGCCTGTGCTGCAAATTGAATACATAAAAAGAATAACAAGCAACCCATACAGGCCTTTTGTGCACATATTATATTCCCAGTTTAAGCCTAGTTTCATATCCAGAGCCACTATAATTGATTATTTCACTATGAATGAAGCAAATGAGTGTCAAACAAACTTGTTTGGTAGCAATTTAAGGTTATTTAAATGACTTAAGGTCACATTTGTGTTTTTGAACTAGTTTTAAGGAAATAAAGCTCATACAGGGACAGCTGTTCCTGTAAGAGGTTTCAAGAGAAGGAAAGTAACTGGAGCATCAATCGCGGTGTCAGGGGAGCAAGTAGGAGCCGCTGAAGCTCTCTGGGCCCCGTGAATGTGCTTGGCTTGTGCTGCGTATAAAACTCCTATTCCTGGGTGTCTTGTTAGGGCTGCAAACATTCGCTCGGTAGAGAGAGAAAACACCTATTTCTCCATGTTGCATCCCGGGAGGTTAGGACGCTACGCTAAACAAAGCTGAAGGAACAGCGGCGCACGCTATTATTTCACCCCACTAAGCTAATGATGCGTCACCATCGTCAATTCAGCCACGCAACCCAGACACTCTGTCAGCACCCACCCTATGACAAAACCCAGGCTGCTAACAAACCCTGCCTTTGCACCTTTCTTTCCACGTCGTACATGTAGGACTCATTACATCTTGTCATCTTGTCGAACATACC
>JADLZN010009369.1:0-25787 GCA_018155175.1 Sinocyclocheilus anophthalmus | reverse complement strand
CACTGAACCAGCTAATTAAGGTCTTACCTGGTATATTTGAAACTTCCAGGCAGGTGTGTTGGCAAGTTGGAGCTAAACTCTGCAGGACACCGGCCCCCAGGACCGAGTTTGGACAGCCCTGACTTAGAGGTCCACGTTTTATAAGATCCATCAAGGTTCGTCTCGCGCATCGTAAATGTCGTGTGGTGCACTCGGCACAATTAACGTTAGCTAACCATCTACTATCTTTATAAAAAGAACAGGGGTTTATTATAAATCTGTGCAGTGTAAATCTATAATAACGTGATACAAAATGATAGTACTCACGTTTTGTAGTAGCCTACTGTCCGATACTGAACGGAAATCGCTGTTGCTATGGTTACCATAGTTGCCAAGCCCGCGTATTATACGCGACTTTTGGCTCTTCTTTTGTAAAGTTGCGTGAAAAAATCCCGGGTTGCGGTTTTTTGGGTTTATTTTTAAAAAATATATGGTTGCTTGTTAGGGAAATGTGACAAGCAACTTCGTTTCTTTATTTATGTTCGCCGTATTCTCCAATGCATTGGTTGACACTCTGTCTGCTCACAGTTAACAGCCAACCAGTGCAATATTATAAGCGCTGCAGCATAATTTGCCACATATTCAGCCCCCTCCTCCCCCTCATTGGAGAAAAATCACATTCAAAAAGAAGGCGCGTGACACTGTAATCCAAGCGATGATAGAAATAGATGTAGAGGAGTGGGATGACTTTCTTTTAAAAGGTAATTTTAAATTTTTACAATGTTTTTGTAATGTATTAATTATCATGGGCTGTAATAAAAAACAAGTAGTCCTATACTAATACTAAAACTATATAGCCTATACATTTGGTTCGAATAGCCTGTATTTTAGTAGGCTATAAATATGTGGCTATGTTACAGCTCCCCTTTGAAGCTCTTGTGTTGTTCTCCTTTTCCATCTCTCCAATCCTATTCTGCTCACAGGTGATTGGAGATGAGTTTTGTTCCTGCTTTGTTGCAGTTTGCGGATTTTTGTCAAATAACTTCTGCTTTTGCTTTTCAGATAAAAGAGTGGCTTCAGTTTAATATGTTGCAGGCTCATTTATTGGTAATAAATAATTGATGATAAATAATATTGATGAGAATAATAAGTAATTAAAAAAAGAAAATAAACAATGTACTATATATAATATATATATAATATATTATATATATATATATATATAGATTATACACAAGTGGTAGTGGACATAACAGAGGAAGTGGTTTGAGCGAACCCCTTCATGCATTTCTTATTTTTTGCATGTTGGGTAACACTTTAATGGTTCACGCAATCATAACTAATTTAAATAGTTACGTCAAGAGTAACACAAGAAAAACAGAAAATGCAGTTGTTTAATGGAAAGGGTGTTTATATAGAGCGGGAAAAAGACAAAATAAATCCAAAAAATAAAATGGCTCCTAGTGTGGGGCAGGCATGGAATAGATAAAGTAGTTGACCCCCTTTAAAAACTGTCTGGAGACATTTAATCACACACATGAGTTCAATTTCTCTAGACCAAACACCCCAGGCGCTGGACCGGATGTCCTTCGCATCAAGAATCGCTTACAAATATGTTTGTATAGCGACCTGCTTGACCAAAGAGTGAGAAGGGTAGACTAAATAGATCCTCCATAGACGCTAGACATCATGCGAAGATTCCGAAAGACAGTCAGAAAAACAGAGAAATCAATTGAGGATATAACCCATATCGCAGTCTGGGAGGGAAAAGGTTATAAAGCAATTTCTAAAGCTTTGGGACTCTAGTGAACCACAGTGAGAGCCATTATTCACAATTGGCAAAAACATGGAACAGTGGAGAACATTCCCAGGAGTGGCCGGCCAACCAAAATTCCCAAGAGCACAGCGACGACTCATCCAAGAGGTCACAAAAGAACCCACAACAACATCCAAAGAACTGCAGGCCGCACTTGCCTCAGTTAAGGTCAGTGTTCATGATTCCACCACAAGAAAGAGACTGGGCAAAAATGGTCTGCATGGCAGATTTCCAAGACGAAAACCGCTGCTGAGCAAAAAAAAAAACATAAAGGCTCGTCTCAGTTTTGCAAGAAAACATCTTGATGATCCCCAAGAATTTTGGGAAAATACTCTGTGGACTGACGAGACAAAAGTTGAACTTTTGGAAGGTGTGTGTCCCATTAAGTCTGGCGTAAAAGTAACACTGCATTTCAGAAAAAGAACATCATACAACAGTAAAATATGGTGGTGGTAGTATGATGGTCTGGGGCTGCTTTGCAGCTTCAGGACCTGGAAGACTTGCTGTGATAAATGGACCCATGAATTCTGCTGTTTACCAAAAATCCTGAAGGAGAATGTCCGGCCATATGTTCGTGACCTCAAGGTGAAGCGAACTTGGGTTCTGCAGCAACAATGATCCAAAACACACCAGCAAGTCCACCTCTGAATGGCTGAAGCAAAACAAAATGAAGACTTTGGAGTGGCCTAGTCAAAGTCCTGAACTGAATCCTATTGAGATGCTGTAGCGTGACCTTAAAAAGGCAGTTCATGCTCAAAAACCCTCCAATGTGACTGAATTACAAAAATTCTGCATAGATGAGCGGACCAAAATTCATTCACAGCACTGTAACAGACTCATTGCAAATTATCGCAAACGCTTGATTGCAGTTGATGCTGCAAAGGGTGGCACAACCAGTTAATTAGATTTAGGGGGCAATTACTTTTTCACACAGGGTCATGTAGTTTTGATTTTGTTTTCCCTTAATAATAAAAACCTTCATTTTAAAAACTGCATGTTGTGTTCACTTGTGTTATCTTTTACTAATATTTAAATTTGTTTGATGATCTGAAACATTAAAGTGTGACAAACATGCAAAAAAAATAAGAAATCAGGAAGGGGGCCAACACTTTTTCACACCACTGTTTATATATATATGTTTTGGGCTTATTCTTCTAATATTAAAATACAAATTAAATTCTTACAAGTATGCCTAAATAATGGAAGCCATTTCCGCCACTGAATATTAAAAAAAAAAAAAAAAAAGGTAATTCTGAGTGGTTTTTTTCTCAGAATTGTGAGATATAATAGCAATTCTGAGAACATATCGGTCTTTTTCCACCTCAGAACTGGACTTTATATCTAGGAATTCTGAGGAAAAATTCTGAATTGCGAGATGTAAACTGGCAATTGCGAGAAAAAAGTCAAAATTGTGAGAGAAAAGTCGCAATTAAATTTTTTTTATTTTGTATTCAGTGGCAGAAACGGGCATCCATACCTAAGTGAATGTCCAGGGGTGTAGTTTGCCGGGTGGGTGCCCATGTACAATAACCAAAAGTAGCAAGTACAACCACCCATCCCCCCATGACCATCTTTAAACTACTCATGACCACCTTTACCAGAAGAATTTATCACGTTTTATTGTAGGCTTATTTATTGTGGTACATTCTGTTGAACTTCTTGTAGAATTTATAATAGATAATCTGTTAAGGGAATAGATTGTCCCCTATAGATTTATATTACAACTGTGGCATGTTGTAGCTGTTGTTTCTAAATGTGCAGGCTGTTGTTTTTAATAACAAATGCTATATAGATTAATAATAATAAAAAAAGTAATTATTGGCCTGGTAATGAATAATAGGCTAGCCTTATTATAACAAATGCTGTTAAGAACTTTGGTACATTCTCATAAGAGCAAGCACAAGTCAGAATCGAGAGCCATGTGTAAAATGGGTTCTAATGATGAGTGATGGAAAAACCTGGCCTTCACATATTACCAGAGGGATGTTAAGTAAGATTGACTTACCAAGGATGTACACACTGAGAACATTTCTGTCAAAATATAGCTATAAGTGCCTAGAAATAATAGAAAATATCCTATGTAAACAAGTAATTGTTAACTAGAGCTGAATTACTTTAAGCAGTTGTTATCAACACACTTTGCATGTGTGCGAATGTGTAGCAAAATAGACCATTTAAAATAAAAAACATATCAAGCAAACAAAACAACTTATAATCCTTATGAAGAGCATGAAACCGGACTCACACTAAACTGAGTGCCCCCCTACCTCTAAACACACAAGGGCCATCTATGCGACATGGGCATTCAACCAAAGCATGCACATAGTACAGCTGTCCACACACAGCAGGGACAAGCACAGACTCCAAGCGCCACATACATACACACAAGCAGCACTGCTGTGTTAACAGTAACCATGACAATACAGCCCTACTGAGAGACCTCCAAACACAATGTGGAAAGTCTTGAGAAGTTTACAATAATTATAGGCCTGCCTTAAACCAAAATAAGGAAGGCAACGAATAAAGGGGGCAGGGTGGAATGTATATTAGGCAGAAAATGTGTGCAGAAAAAAGATGGGAACAGCTGATTGGCTGATTTATTGAATTCAATAGAATTCATTTATTTCATTATATCTTTCACTAGTAAAGGCTATCACTAAAATATTCACAAACAGATGTTAAGTTATGATCAACATCATATTCACATCACTTAAAATGTGCCAGAAAGGTCAATAAAATATGTATTAGAACTAAATATAGACTACATGCTATGCAATAGGCTAATATTAATTAAAGAATAATACATTAATTTTCGAAGAACAATGCTTTGATTTTATGTGTGTGTGTGTAAATAATTATACAGCATACATAGTAGATATTGGTATATATATTAGATGTATATGAAGAGTTTAGATGCAAAAGCCTTTAAGTGCCGTCTGAAATTTTCTTGAGCACGAGCATTTTTCCTCAGGCTCCTAAGTTCAGTTATTTCACTTTAATGCAATGAAAATAACCTACTCATTACCGTTAAAGTGAATCTTATTTCTATATAGCATATATATAATCCATGGGAGTGTATGATAAGGTTTGGCTGATTTGGTTGGGTCCTACACTGATACAGCGAAACATGCACGAACAACTTTCTAATTATATTCAAACAAACCTTTGTGTGTGTGTGTGTGTGTGTTTCAGTTCTCTGTGAGTTACCGGGGAGACGCTCATGCAGCAGGATGCGGAGTATCCGGTAACGCGCTCGTAGCTTTTCCAAAAGATGCGTATTCGTGATATCCCCATGTTACCTCATGTCTGACAGACGCTGATTGAGTTTTGGCTGGGTGCGCATTGTCCGGCTCAAAGCTTTAAATTCAGCGCCGGTTTTCTTTTTTTTCTTTTTACTTTCATCCTCAGAGACATCGACAAGTTTCTTAAGAGGTGCGCGTTGATTTCATCATGGCTACAGAATTTTTAACAATTTTGTAAAGCCGCCGGACATATCTGGGACAGTATGAATACTGCATCAGACTCAGGGGTTTATATCTGCACAAATACTGAAGATACTGTGAGCAGTGAAACAGAATGACACCGGCGTGGAACCAGCGACCGGGGCGAGAGCCACCGAGACACAGATGGGGACTGACGGGTGAGTTTAAATGATTAATAAATAAATACGTTAAATGAAATGGGCCAGTGCTGTAAAAGTTTAACTAGGACAATTAACTAGTCTACATTTGAAGAATATCCAGACTTTTCCCCGTAACGATTATCCTAGGTTATTTCGCTATTATTCTGAGCCATTAAATTTATCCTGACAATGATTAAACAAAATAAACAATAATAATATTTAATAATTTTAATACGTCATCATTAATACATGTCTTTTTTCAAAACATAAAAAGACATTTTCACAAATCAAAATTAAATTAAAAACTCATTTTAATAGGGCTTGGTGCAAAGTAACAAGAACATAAATTGGGCTTACTAATTAATATACACAGTTCTAACAACAGTTCTTTCAAAAAACTTTCTAAGTATTGACTTAAAAGTGAAACTGCATTTTGACTGCTTTTGGTGTTCAGTTTCTTAAAGGCTCCTGACCTGCATCCTTCCACTTAAAGACGTATACGTTTAGGGAGTGCAAAGAAAGAAAGAAAGAATAGAAAGAAAAAACAAGCTGGCGCCCAGAGTAAAGTGATCTGGACACACCGAGCAAGATTGGCAATGAGACAATTTTCCGTTACCCCTGGAGCATGAGGTGCAATTTGAGAATCTGCATGTCTCGGCATTGCTCCTCAATACACACCTGCTCTTAATTATTAATGTTGCACACTTCCTCTTTAATTCGCCTGGCCTGTAAGACATATTTTCTTTCCAAATGCAGATTCACCCCCCCCCCCCCCCTCCAAAAATCTGCAGTTTTGTGTGCTGCACTCTTGATGAACAAAGCATATCTTTGGACATGTTCCTCTTCTAACAAAAAACATAACAAATTGTATCGTCTCAGTTTACATGTTTATGTGTTCCAGATCAAAGGATTAAACTGCCAAAGTGCCCAAATGCTGCCTCTCGGCAACCTCTTCCATCTTACCTGCACAGATTAAGATCCCGAAGGCCTCCCACAGATTTTGGGCCTTCAGAAAGCCCTGTGTGTCACTGGGAGGAAGCAGGAGTTTCCAGGGTGAGCGGCTACCACGCCAGACACGCAGAATTAAGCCCAGTGCGCCCACGAATCGTGACCGTGGTGTGGCCGTGCGGACAGGAGAGCGTGCGGAAGATCTCGTTGCTGTTAAACCGCCGTGCTGTGCAGACATTCGAGCAGCTGATGGCAGATGTGTCCGAGGCGCTTGGCTTCCCCTGCTGGAACAACGCTCGAATACGACGACTCTTTAGCCCTGCTGGGAAAGAAATCCACAGCCTAGCCGACTTCTTCTGCTTTGACCATGCCTTCCTGGCCTTTGGGAACAGCCGACCGTCTCTTGATGAGGTACATGCAGCACTAGATGAGTTATATCCGGAAAACCCTGGCCATTGCGAACATCTGCTGGGGGTATGGGAGCGTATCCTGAGACCCAAGGCTACTAAGGCAGACAGTGGTTTCCATGATGACGACACCGGAGCCGAGATTTCCTTACCTAAAGTACATGATCAACAGGTAAACCAACCAGTTGTCAACAACTTACAGCCTGTTGGAAGGCAAAAAGAAAAGGTGAAGAGAGAAAGGCAGAGAGAACTATGGAGGAGGAGAGGTGACCTGCAGAAAGAAGATGAGAAGAAGATAAAGAAGGAAGAAGGAACGAGAGAAGCTGTTTACTGCCGGAGTTGTCGAGGATGCGGCCCTCCTATACCTCCAATCAGAAGCAGTCAATGTTCTCAATCGGACAGGCCAAATAACCACAGTAATAAAAATACTTCATCTCAGAACAACATGGAAAAAACACAACAAAGATCACTGAAAGCAGCAGAGCATGTTGCCAATACAAAATCAAGCCCAACTGTTCCTCAAAACTGGGATAAAGATCTTAATTTGGTGACAATTACTGAGCAGGACATTAATAAGCAGGAAACAGCTGAGCAGAAAGACTTACAGAGTAGCATATTACCTGATGGTGCCGAAGTGTCGCTGGAGGACATTGAGCGCTGCTATGACATGGGCCGGGTGGTAGGAGACGGGAACTTTGCGGTGGTCAGGGAGTGCAGGGTGAGAGGCCTGGCTGAAATGTTCGCTATGAAGATTGTGGACAACGCAAAGCTTCAGGGACGTGGTAACATGATTCAGAATGAGATCGCTCTGCTGCGTAATCTGGAACATCCTCGCCTCATACAGCTGTTTCGTTCTCATCACACGGACACCCATGTTTATCTGCTGATGGAGCTGGTGACCGGTGGAGACTTGTTTGATGCTATCACTCAGAGCAGCAGGTTTACTGAGCCAAGTGCTGCATGCATGATCAGAGACATCAGTCAGGCTCTGGAATGCATCCACAGCAAGAGTATCGCACACCGAGACATCAAACCTGAAAACCTACTGGTAAGAGATAAGAGTTACTCAAAATCAGTGTTATTTTTTTTGGCATTTTTATCTTGATAGGACAATATAGCAGTGACAGGAAGCAAGTAGGAGAGAGAGAGGAGGGCGGGATCGGGAAAGGTCCACGAGCTGGGACTTGAACTCGGGACGCCCGGAGCACAAGGGCACTATATGTCAGTGCACTGCCCACAAGGCTATAAAATCAGTGTTATTTTAGTGTTATTTATACATTATTATAGTATTCATTAATATTTTAAATTAGCTTTTATTATTATTTCTCTTGTTTGGGTTTTTTAATTTGAATAAATGTGTTTGTCCAATGTAATAATTTATATAAAAAACTATAGCGTGTAGGTGTAGGAAATTTCTTTGAAACAATCTTTCAGTCAAGAAATTGCTATGTTTAAAGAGATTGAAATTTTGAAATAGAAAAAGACTGAAATAGTTTTTTTGTTTGTTTACAAAACAATCCATAACTCTAGAATTTAGTACTTTCAATCATAAAAATCAACTTTCAGTTCAATTGCAAACATTCTCTTAGTTAGTGTTTAAGCTTACTTTTCATCCACGTTATTTAGATATTAATTTATTTTTAGCTTTATTTCAATTAATTAAAATGATTTTTAATAGTTTTAGTTTTCCCATTGCTTAACACTATAACACTGCTCAAACATTATTTCATGTTTAACTACCAATAGTTTTAACAAAATTTTAGGTACAGCGGCATGGCAATGGAAGTTTGAATCTGAAGTTGGCTGATTTTGGATTAGCCATGGTGGTAACAGAGCCAGTGTTCACAGTCTGTGGCACACCTACATATGTTGCTCCAGAGATACTTGCTGAGACAGGTAGGATCTGTACTCATTTAGAATAGCTGGGACTGGTTGGACACAGAAAACCTGAGCTACAGCTCTGTCCTAAACCTCAAACAAGTACTTTGAGGTTTAAAATGATTAGTAACATGATCTGACACACTAACATCTGACATGATATTTCAAATGTTCAGCTATGCATATGTACATGCCTATGTATGAACAGGTTACGGTGTTGGAGTAGACGTTTGGGCAATGGGTGTCATACTGTTTGTGCTGCTGGGTGGGATTCCTCCATTCCGCAGTCCAGATCGTAATCAAGAGGAGCTATTCCGTCTCATCCAGAAAGGAGAAGTCCACTTTCTGTCCCCTTACTGGGATAATGTGTCTGAGGGTGAGATCTCTAACATTTGAAATAAAGAGATGCAAATAAAGAGATTTAAGGGTTAGTTCCTTTAAAAAATGAAAAGTCTGTCATCATTTACTCAATCCCAAGGTATTTTTACACTCACTCGGACTTCTTTCTTCAAGAGCTGCCATATAAAGTCATTACATTTGTGTGGCTATAAGAATTTTCATTTTTGGTTGAACTATACCTTGACCCCGTAATATCTATTAATTTAGATGCTATAATCTAGAAATATTACAAGTGCTGATGTTTGTGTTTTGCAGGGGCTAAAGCTCTAGTCAGGGCTTTGCTGGAAGTCGATCCGAAAAGGCGTTTGACAGCTAGTCAAACCCTACAGCACGACTGGCTTCAGCATGCAACAGCACAAAAAGACCATAAGGGGGCGATAAAAGCCACTGACTCCACGGCTGAGAGGCGCAACCAGCAGAAACTGAGCAGACAGGTGAAAAGTGGTGAAAATAAGAGTGATTCTCACAAACCAGAAATGTTGGCAGAGAAATATCATGCTGCACAAACTTACAAGAACATACTTAATAACTATGATTCAGATATTAATGCTCGTGACAGAGACCAGCAGATTCAAGAGATTCATAACACGACAAGCAACCAGCAAAATGCATCCCATGCAGAAGACACCACCACCACGAACAAGCAATATACCACAGATCAGCACAAACCTGAGAAACCAGCACAGCAAGAAGACATTGACACAAAACAAGAGTGACCTGCTGAGTAATGAGTTAAAGGGCAGTGAAGAAGCCAGCGTAAACAAGGGACTAGTAGAAACCAATTATATATGAAAAGACTAATAGAGTCTGGACAAAACAAGCTATGTGAAACATAAAGTGGAACATAAACATAACATAACAAGCATAATGCTTTGTAGTAAATAAACAAAGTGTAGTGTCTTCTCGTACTCTCAGACCTACACATATACTCCAAGCACTGATTCTGACTGAGAGTTCACTGTTTTTGACCTGATGACAAGGCTCAGATGAAATCTGCACTGATCTGTACATTTCTGCACTCATTTTGGAGGAAAATCTGCTGAATTAGTGTAAATATGGTTAAATGTATTAAAATGAGCTTATAGTGCACTCCTCCTGGTAGTTTAAGGTATAATCCAATATTTAAAAAACAAACTTGAATATCAGAATTCTGTATAATTTCTGTGTGTGCTTACAGGTCACTAATGAAATGATACGAGACATTAAAGTAACTATTATTACGAGATATTATTTACTGACTAGAAGCAGAAAAGCAATTTATGTTGTTTTGTTTTTGCATGTAAAAGCCTCTGATTATTCTGTATTTTCTTCTTAATCTGTGTTATTTAAAAAAAAAAAGACATTTCAATATGGAAGGACTAGTTTTGTTTTTAATATCAAAAACGTATCGGTCAATCTCTGCCTGTGCCAATGTTTGTGGGAAAGTTAGATGGGTAGACTAGCTACTAATAAACTAAAAGTATTTAGTATTATTTGTTTCCCATATCTCATTTCCTGTATTTATATTGCACATCTTCAAATCTGTTCAGTCTTTTTGTTCTGCAAATCAAAGGTATTTTTTGAAACATTATGAGTATTGTGTAAATGTTTTAGACTGTAGGCTAACACAGTTAAACTTAATTAGCTGTTTGGTTACACGTTCCTATAATTTGGTGAGTAAAATAATGTTTTGTTTTTTGATGATTTATCTTCTGTTCACCTTTTAACACTTCAAATTTCTGAGATATCAAGTGGTTCAGAGGTAATTATTAATGAGTAAAGCCTTTGTCCTCAGGTAGCCGCACATCTTTTTTTTCGCTAGTCATCTCATACCAATTACATTACCTGGTGGCCTTGGACGTCCCACTCGCTAATTCCCTGCGCCCCAACCTATTTGCAAAGGAAAGGTTAAAATCTGTTGTGTAGTTCCAAGCCTCTTTGACCTACTAGCCCCTACCTCGTGCGTATCTGTAATGGTCGCCACGAAAACACTTTCATAAACAATAACGCTTCATCTACTAATCCTTCTGTACTTAAATGCTGTGTAGGCATATATAATACCCTATTTTTCCGTTTTTTGACAGGTACAGTAACCAGGAAGACACATACAACACACACTCGTCCCCCCCCCACCCCCCCCCCCCCCCCCCACCCCCACCCCACACCCAACCCCACAGCTCATTCAGGTGCAGGCTAACTACAGCTGTCTTGCCCAACCTAGTCACTACCTGTTACAAAGAAGTTAAACAGAGACTGCACTTTACCATTTCGGTATGAAATGGTAAAGTGCAGTCTCTAACATATTGGCTCCAATTAAAATAAACTTATTCAGGTATTCCATATAACTTTATGTCACGTACAAATATAGATGAAGGACGCCACACGATGACGTTGCCATTTGTAGCACTAAGACTGAGGGTAGTGTTCGAGATTTAGACCAGGACAGGGTATGAACAGTTTGGTATCTTTAGCTCTTACCTAAAAATACAAGTCACCATGGACCCATAAATAAATATTAAAAAAATAGCACGTAAGTAAAATTTAAAACAAATATACGACGAAAACAAACGAAGCGTCAACACGATCCAAACAACACCGTTTTGCGGTCAACCCTTTTCATTGAAAAGAAGCTTCAGCATATGGAACAAGCAGGAGAGCCGGTGGACGCCCTAGGCGCAAACGCAAGGTGGCCTGTACTTTAAATATCCCCAGTCATCTGATGAAGCACAACATTTGTTGCAGCCAATCAGGGAGCGCGAAAGAGAAGGGCAGCGCGGCCTTCATTACTAGGGGCAACGCATTCACTGACAGATCAATAACGGACGACAGAATTCGCCTGTTCTTCACCCCTCTCTGAGTAAACCGAGCTCGGATAGGCAGAATCAGAAAGGGACAAACGGACAGGGGGAGAGGAGGAGACAGACAGGGAAAAAAACAAAGATGGCAGTGTAGATTAAGGGAAGGACTATCGAAGAGACTCTGCAGCAAACTGATAACTTTTAGGCTTTCGGGCGAATCCGGATCGTGTCGGAGTGGTTCGGTTGTGATCGGAAGGTGGACCGGAGGGGAAGAGCCCGGCCGGGTCGCGGAGAGTCGCTGTGCGCGTGCTGTCACGGCGGATAACGGCACTAAACAACAGCCTGTTGTTTTGTTGAGTCTTAGCTGTTTTTTCTCTCTCTTCACAAGCTGAGAGCTGAAGCTTACCTGAGATCTATCCAAAAATACAGGCATTCATGTACGCCAAACCGCAGTAAAACACAGATGAATTTATATTCACTGTCCCATAACTTAGTGTCATATTAACGTACCCAATATTTACCGCTTGATGTTTTACAACTGAGTGCATTGTTGGCTGTCCAGATCCCCCATCATTACAGGCCAAGTAGCTTGAAAACGCCTGGAAATCTCACCCTGACAATCAGCGGATCCTGTTGTTCGGCCAGCCCAAATATCCCGTGACTCATTCGGATGTCTTCGATGGAAGAGCGGATGGAATTAGGCGTCGCGGCCGCCCCGGGCTCCTCATCATCGGGTCTGGGTGTCGGTCCTGCGGGGGGCGCCCTGGATGCTGGCCCGGGGAGCGCAGGACTGGCAGGTATCCAGGAGGAGTCCGGCGTGCGGAGAGACGGTTCGGGTTCCGAGGCCGACCCGGACGCGCCGCCCAAGAAGCGCGTGAGGCAGCAGGAAGGAGAAGCGGGGAAGCTCGAGGAGCGCCTGTACTCGGTGCTGTGCTGCACGGTGTGTCTAGACCTGCCTAAAGCCTCGGTGTACCAGGTAAACAATGCCATTATGAGAAATCCTTATGCGTGATGTATATATCATAAACACAATGCAGATATAAAAGGTTCATAATATCACAGCATCCTCTTGGAATGCAACAGATAACAAGAGATATATACAGTCTGTTATTATAGATATGAGACAAAGGGGGGTTATAAATGCTTTTTTTGTGAATCTTTTTGTCATTGGGATTCTTTGTCTATTCCTAAACGATATAGCTGATTACACGCTGTCTGTGACTCATAATATGTGATGAAATGTCGAATAAAATGCTTGTTCTTACATTTGCCATTTCAGGTAACGTTACATGGTATTTTTTTAAGAGCTGGTATCAAGTTATTTTTGCAGGTTTCAGATGTTATACTCAGAAGTAATATTGGCCTGAGCAGCTGTTTTTTGCCTTCAAAGACAAACATGACAATCAGGGTGGTCACGTGGCCTGTTTAACCCAATCACTGCTGGCTTCTCCTGATCACCCCTCCCCCAAATATGCACCCCATATAATCCCTTTGAAGCCACTGGCTAAACCAGCTGTAAAAGAACTTCCTCTCAAGCTTTCACACATTTTGTTGTGGTGTTTAGGTTTGCATGCCCTTGTTAACATTTTTACAAGTGTCCATTTATTAATCTAATGTGCTTGGTTAATTGAATAAATCCACAAACCAGTAGTCATTTATTTTGTTGGAGTATGTGTCAATGCGATGACTGCTGCACTGACAGGCCTATACTGAAACTAGAAAGGAAATATTAGACATACAAATAAAACAGAGTATGAGAACCACTGACATCCTCTCACATTAACCCCTAAAAGTAGCATGTGGTTCAGGGATGATGTGTCACACTGCATCAGCGCTATTAAGCTCATGCCATGTAATCCGTTTATTACTGAATCAGGGTTTGAATCCCATCAAATGAGGCGAACATGTGCGAGACCTGAAGCAAAACAAACACGCCAAGAAGAACTCAAATCAGCTGCTCACTGAATGAATCAAACACAGACTCCACACTGCAGTTTACCTCCTGTGATATAGATCAGCTGGTGAATTAATAAGCCAGTAGCAGCTTACTAACATTGTTCAAATTATACTTTGAATTAATCATGCAACTAGAGTAATCAGTGTAACTATAGTTATACTAAAACTAAATATATCAAAATAATTTCTAAAATAAATTTTTTTTTAGTTGAAGTAAAGGTGAAATAAAATATCATTTTTATATGAAAATCTTTGCTTTGTTGACTAACTAAAATAAAATAAGTACTAAAATGACTAAAACTAAAAGGTAAATAAAGATAAGTAGTAATATTTTTTAAAAAACAAAAACTAATAAATGGCAAAAGCACATAAAGTAACTAAAACTAAAAATATAAAAATAAATGCTAATTCAAAATATTAATAAAAACTAAAATAATAGAATAAAACCCCTAGCATTCAGCTGTTTTTGACACTTGAAATTGAGTTGTGGCATAAAATGGATGAAGTATTGTCTTTGAATAGAGTTTTAAAAATTGCATGTATTTGTGAAATTACATTTGGTAACTCTTTATTTTACAGTGTCCTTGTTACATGTACTTACTATAACAATAAATTACATATAATTACATGCAGCTAACCCTAAACCAAACCCTAATCCTATAGTAAGTACAAGCTGTTAATTAATATTACTGAATACTAAATGTGTAATTACACTGTAACAAGGACACTTTACAATAAAGTGTAACTTGAAATTGCTTTGTTAGACACAAATTAGATAAAAGCAATTGACAAATTTTAGAATGAGTACATTTTTATACAAGGAATGAAAGGTTTTGAAACTGATTTTGTAATACCTCTTTCTTACCCTAAAGAGGTCATTTTTAAATTATTATTCATAATTATTTATTCCCCATTAAGATCCACTTAAGCAACAGTGCTAAGCATTTTCTCTGTGCTGAAATGCTGTGCACATACTGTTAATTTCAGACTGAAACGAATTGGGTTCTTGTTAAAAATAAACTTGAGCTACTCTTTGCTAATCTTTGGGATTTTTACATAAGAATATGCAGAGTGGAAGGCACCACACACTGGGGGAACTGGGAGAACAGCCTTTATTTTATTAATTTTACTTCATTGTGATTATACTTAGTTGTGTTTAGGAATAATAACTTGTTACCTTATTACACCACAGTGACTGGGCACCCAGTAGGCTTCACTGATGTGTAAACGTGGACATCTATGTGTTTACAATGTTTTCACATATATTTTCATAGCACATAATGCTTGTAAGTAAAATTTGATTCCTTGTGATATGATCTCTTTAAAGATGAACGTAATGCTGTCATTGCCACATTACATACAGGTGGCTGTACAGATGCTTCAAAATTGAGGTTCCTTATTTCCCTTAAATTATTCAAGAAACTACTGCATTGTGTCAGACTTTTTGAGGAAAATTGGGAAATTCCATCATAACAACAACAGTACATTTATTAAAAACACACTCCTTGAGAAGAAAACATACATCGTGTTAAGCATCAAAATCCCTGTGAAATCCCTGTTTATGTGTGCTCTTCATTTCACAGTGTACAAATGGGCACCTGATGTGCGCAGGCTGCTTCATTCACCTGCTTGCTGATGCGCGTCTAAAAGAGGAGCAGGCCACGTGTCCCAACTGCCGCTGTGAGATCAGTAAGAGTCTGTGTTGCAGGAACCTGGCGGTAGAGAAAGCCGTGAGCGAACTGCCCTCTGAGTGCAGCTACTGCCTCAAACAGTTCCCTCGCTCCAGCCTCGAGCGCCATCAAACAGAGGAGTGCCAGGACAGGTACTGTTGCACCAATTCACAAAACAGACCCCCACATGAGCAAGATCATGTACAACACATATGTAAAGCCATAGGGGTGAATTCAATAAATAGTTGTGCCATTTCGATTGTAATTCATGTATTTTCAGCATAGCATGCCACCTTTAAATGTAAATTGGGATTGCTAGGGATCGTGCTATATTCCAAAAGACTTTTTATCCAAAAAGCCCGGTGCTACTCAAGTCAGCATAAAATGGAAATTGCAACCATCTTTTCTTCTCTATTGTGTGTAGTTTATCCAAGAGTCGATGAGTGAGATGAGAGAAAATGTAGTGAGGACTTGATTTTGTCCATCAGGAAATGATTGGACCATTGTCGTTTGCTAATTTCTGCGATGGTTTCTTGTGAGTGACAGGTTGCTGGAGGGGAAGGACTGAATCTCATCTGGCCATTGGACAACCGTTTTTGTCCAGCCCTCGTGCCGGTGTTTGTCACGAGAGAGGAGATGTCTTTGCGAGGCGGCAGGAATGTTAATGTTTTTGATGAAAGATTATGGGGACACATGTTTTTTTTTTTTTTAGAAAAAAAAATTATATATCATTTTATAAAAATTACTGCAATATTCCATAAAAATAGTAATGGTCAATTTTGATTTCATGGTTACTTTAAAGTTGTGCTCTTATAACTTGTGAAAAGCAGGCAACATTTAGTTTAAAAGTGGATTAATTTTGGTTAAAAGTTTGTGTCTGTTCTAGTGAAATGTAATGAAAATAAATGAATAAATGCCCTTTATAAGCATTGCAACCAAGCACAAATCAAAAGTAGACGTTAAGCATTGTAAAAAGATTTTTTAGAAGATGCTTTTTAAGCTTCGACATTACTAAGATGGTCATGGAGTCATTGAGACTTTGGTGCAAATACAGAATTGCAATAAGTGGTGGCGATTCGTGTTTAGTGAATTCCCCCATTCTCCTGTTTTTATAAAGTTTTCACAATACACATCGCTTAAAAAGTTGCTATAAAGAAAACCATGATGTTAATGTTTATAATATCTTAATATCCTCATGACTGGGGCCCATTTACACCAAGGGCCCGAACTATAACATAAAGGAATAGTTTTAAAAAATCATCGAAATGTAAAGGGACTATGGAAGTCCAACACAACTATAACGATACAGCATAGAGGAAAGATATCGTTGGAAGCTCTGACAGCTGTAAAAAAAAAACCAATAAAAACATTGACAGCCAATCAGAATCCATACTGCTGTAACGAGCTCAAGCAGTGGCCAAGCAAAAAACAAATGTAGCACACTTAAAATAAACAGAACTTCAATGTGATATGGTGTGGGCACTACTATAGTAATCATTCTTGGTGTGAAAAGGCCTTTATAGTCACATTTAGCAGATTAGAGCTCGGCAATAATAGTTTACATTTTGCGAAGATGTAAACAAGCATTTAGTATATAGTAAATATCACTTTATGAGAGTGTACTGTATGGATGCGACTAGTTGGATATCATTTTCGCAAATAATTTACTTGATTCATTGATGACTCATTTTATACTATATCTCTAGAGATGATGGTTGGTCATTTCTTTCATTGTTTCCATTGGAAATAGAGTGACGCAGTGCAAGTACAAGCGGATTGGCTGCCCGTGGCAGGGGCCATTCCATGAGCTCAGCGCCCATGAGGCAGAGTGTTCCCACCCATCCAAAACCGGCATGGAGCTGATGGGCATCCTGGACGAGATGGACCAGAGCCATCGCAGAGAGCTACAGCTCTACAACAGCATCTTCAGCCTGCTGTGCTTTGAGAAGATTGGTTTTACAGGTACATAAAAAGTAAATAGTTCACCCAAATAGGAAAATTTGTTGAAAATGTACTCATCCTCAGGCCATCCAAGATGTAGAGGAGTTTGTTTTTTCATCGGAACAGATTAGGAGAAATTACATCACTTGCTCACCAATGGATCCTCTGCAGTGAATGGTGCCGTCAGAATGAGAGCTGATAAAAAACAGCTGATTAAAACGACTTGCCAATCCATAAAATAATGTCTTGTGAAGTGAAAAGTGGTGTTTTTCATCTCAATTAAGATGTTTTTAACTTCAAAACGGTGATGCGCTAAAATACTCCATCACAATGAATGATAATGCTTTCTCCAATTAAAAAGCGGTCTCATCTGAATCGGGATAGAAATATGCACAGATCAAACATCATTTATAAGCTAAAACAGAACTGTCTGTGGATTTCGGAAGTGTTATTACAGACTCGTGGCCAGAAGCAACTGTTTAAATGTAAAGTCTTAATGATGGATTTATTACTTCACAATACGTTAATCGATTACTTGTGGATTATTGTGAATTTCTCCAAATCACTTCTGATGTAGAAACAAACTCATCTAAGTCTTGGACGGCCTGAGGGGGGAGTAAATTTTCATTTTTGGGGAGAACTAATCTTGTTTTGGTTCTAGAACTTGAATATTATACAACTACAGGAAAATTGCTTAATTTAAAGCACAGAAATCTAGGCTGAAGTTGATAACCTGTAATCTCATTCGTCTTTGCTCCAGAGGTGCAGTTCCGGCCGTACCGCACTGACGACTTCATCACGCGACTGTACTACGAGACACCACGCTTCACAGTGCTAAACCAGACCTGGGTGCTGAAGGCACGGATCAACGACTCAGAGCGCAACCCCAACCTGTCCTGCAAACGCACACTCTCCTTCCAGCTCATCCTGAAGAGCAAAGTGAACTCTGCACTGGAGTGCTCCTTCCTGCTCCTGAAGGGCCCGTACGATGATGTGAAAATCAAACCCGTCATCCAACACCACGTCTTCTCCAACGACGCCAACGAAACCGAGTACGCCCTGCTTCCCATCAACGACAGCGTGGAGTGCAACAAGCTGCTGGCTGCCAAAAACATCAACCTCCGCCTCTTCATCTTTCAGATCCAGAAATAGAGGCACGAGACGACGGGATGGAAGAAACGGATCAGACGGCGGTAGGAGGAGGGGATGGTGTGAACAAAGGAAAAGCGAAAGAGGGGAGATGAGCACCACTGAACCACAGATACCTCTACAGGAGCAAAAGAAGGATGAATACGGCCCATCAGTACTGCAGTAGATTGTTTGTTTGTGTGTGAGTGTATGTGTGTTGTTGCTGGTTAGCTTTCAGACCCTCTACAGACAAAAAAAAGTCAACAGTCTCACCCAACACCCTGCTGATGTCTCATTGGCAGAGCAGGACAGGCCTGAATGAACAACACCAAGAATCTGGGACTGTATTTGTGTGTTTTTTGGGCCTGTTTGTATGAATATCAGTCAGTAAAGACCAACAGTATGAGTGATATAAGGAACGAAGCTGAGCGAGTGCTAGAGATAGAGACAGGTGTAGTGCCACCAATCATTCAGGCAGCATTCAACTCTGCGTTTGTGTGTTTTCAGACCTTCCTCTCAAGGCTTACGCACACAGATGCTGCGGCGCAGCGGCCGCGACTGCTTTAAGTGTATTTTTGTATATGAAGGTGGCCATTTTCATTGAAGCACAGCAGTACACTTAAGCTGAACAAAATGACTGCTGAAATCACAACCCGGAAGATGCGATTTGCATGTTTTTAGTGTTCCAGTGTTCTCTTTGGAATGCCCAATTTTAGTTGCGTAGCATCATAGCCTTGTAATCTAACTTAAGTTTGACCTTAACACATTTATTTAAGAACCTGTGAATCTTGCCTCCCCCCAGTGAATGGTTTTCCTGATTATCTTGTCCTGTTTAACCCCCCTGGTTTGTGAACACAGGTACATTTCTCACTTCATGATGTCATCGGGTTATAGATATTTATATTTATTGCTTTTATTTAACCTGCATTAATTAATGAAGTAACAGACATTTCTCACTCACTCAGCACTGCAAGACTGGAAAGATCTGATTGTGAGCCATTTTTACAGACCCCTTCCCTTCTTCCACCCTCATCCACATATAGGCACACAAATGACCTTTCATACCTTCATTAAAATTGCACAGACACACACACACACAAAGCTGGGGGTTACAAAAGAGCCAATGGGGTAATCGGATCTCAGTTCAGATGAACGCGGCTGTGACTTAGTTTTGACATACTTGAATTCATGAACGACAGAACAACAAACAGTTAAGCTGATCTGGCAGAGACTCACTTCTGATTAGAGGAGTTTATTTTAAACTGTTTCTGCATTTAAGAGCTTTTAATTCTCTCTCTGGCTGTATATGTGCCTTTCTATTAAAGCTCATTTAAACTTGTCACTGCTTTCTTTCTCGACTACTTGAGTTGACAAACACTTGTTTTCCACTCGGAAACCTGTTATTTTCTGATAAATGCATGTTTAAAACAATAATTTACTGTATGTCAACATATCACGCGGGTAACAGACCACGTGTTTTGGTTTGTTTTTTAAAGGGACGATTTACATCCCAAAATAACGTTAGGCTATATCATCGTTTACTCACCCTCGTGTTGTTCCACACCTTTTCAGTGGAACACAAAAGGGAAAATTTGGCTGTCGTTTCTGTTGGCCTTACTGTGGTAGGACCCTTGCTGTCTAGTATGCAGGGTCAGAAAGCTCTCGGATTCATCAAAAATATCTTAATTTGTAATCCGAAGATGAACAAAGGTCTTACAGGATTGGAATGACATGAGGGTGAGTAATTGATGACAGAATTTTTATTTTTGGGGGAACTGTCCCTTTAACTTGTTTTTACTTCTTCTTCTTAAGAAACTAAGAAAATGTTACATTATGATGCACTTACACAATATACTTTTCTCATATTTTAACTGTACACTATGTTTATAACAGTAGGCTAACAAGGCTTAGAAAATGTACACTCAAAACATTAAACATTTTAGTGCACAAACATCTCCAATAAGACGAAAAAATGCATCTGAAGCGTCAAGCAGCCCCTGCTGGATGAACCGTCGAGAAGAGAAACATTCACAGACCGTGCTGACGCGCTTCCACTGCTATTAACATCCTACATCTGTCAAAGTTTGTAATACAGCTTCTGAGGGAGTGACAGTAAATTTGACATCTTTCTCTCTGACGGCTGAAATCTTCTATCTATTTTTTTGATTTTATTTATTCTTTAGGAAAGTTGTGGTAATGCTATCATGGAGTCAAGTAGTCATTATGCTCTTGTTGTGTCCTAAGATAAACTACTGTACTGGAAATTACTTATTGGAGTGATAAGTAGGTGTCACTGTGTGACTACTGTGCAGACAAACAGAAAAATCAACAACAACAAAACATGATATATTAATGAACCCAGTGTGAACAAAGCAATCTTTGGTAATATGCTGTATTTATTATTCAGGATCACAAACATATCAAAAATCACTTAGAGGAAATGAATAAATGACAAAACAAATATATGCGATTTTTTTTTCCGAGTATTGTAAAAGTGTAAAAGTGAGATGCAGTTATTATGATCAGAACATGATTTGTGAGGAAACCGAATCACAGAGAGTTTGATCATTGTTCTGTGGTGAAACACGTATAAATCACCTCCGTCACGACAGATTCCTGTAACACAAAAACCAACAAAAGTGTCCAGGGAAAATGTATCATATTAACGATTGACAGAGTTAGCCTCAAATCTCATGCGGATTGTAATGCATTAGACCGCATTAAGTTTATACAATATTTAGTGGTAGTTTATCAGTGATGTCAGTTAATGTACATATGGCAGAAATGTATGGAAAAATCAATTTAAGACGTAATCAAACAGACGATGAACACTATTAACAGCAATTATTATATGATGCAATCAAACTTATAGCAAAATGTGGTAGTTCTGTATGTTGTTTCAGGGTTGGCATCATCTGGGGTCCTGGAGGTGTTATGGATCCAGACTGAAGCTTGTGTAAATCCTAAAAACAGAGAAACAAATAGAGACATAATTAGCGTAGCTGCTGTTCCAACCAAGCAAAATTGATTTGTTTAACCCAAGCTTAAGAATAATAATATGCATTTGATCAGATATAACTGCAGTACAAGATTATGAGATGCATTATTTGAATGCTTGGCCAAAGAGATGTGTCTTTAATCTAGATTTAAACAGAGAGAGTGTGTCTGAACCCCGAACGTTATCAGGAAGGCTATTCCAGAGTTTGGGAGCCAAATGCGAAAAAAGCTCTGTCTCCTTTAGTGGACTTTGCTATCCTAGGTACTACCAAAAGTCCATTTAACAGGTGCATCATTTTAAGTTAGAACAACTTGAACAGCAACAAACAATAACAATACAGCAAAATAATCAACTAACTACGACCATCTAGCCCTCTATTAAACATTAAAAAAGTATTTAATCATACCTGTAGCTTACTCAGTAGTGCTGCATTAGTTGCACCGTTTGTTTGTCAGATCAATTAAAATGCGACTTAGTGAAACGGACTATCCTAAATTGTTGCTATAGTAGCATCATATTAATGCTAGAAAGCCTATGCATTTGGCAACTGTATTTTTTAAAATAAACCATTACATTTCCTTAATAAAATCTTACTATTGAGCAGTAAGTCACACATTGCCGATATAGCTTATTTTATCAGACAGGGAGATACCAGAGTTCATCAAAATTATTGCTGTTGGAAAAAAAAGTCTATTTTTAGTTTTTGAGTCTATTTGTGCGTACCCGGATAGATTGGAATTGCCTTCTAGATGGGATGAGCTGAAACAAGCTATGGTTAGGGTGAGTGATGTCCTTAATGATATTATTCGCCCTTCTCAAACAGCGGCTTTTATAAAGGTGATCAAGTGATGGTAGGTCAGTACCAACAATGTCAACGTCAAAAATAAATGTAAATGTCATTGAAACGACACAGAGACTCTTACCTTCATCAGTCCAGTGTGTTTGTAGAGTTTTACAGCAGCTTGAGTCTAGTCTTCATGAACTGTAATGACAAACATGTTCATCAAAACATGGAGAATATTGCTGATTCACAAATAAGACTCATTGTTTTTACAGATGTGTGAGCTGTAGATTCACTCGACCTGTGTCTCTGTGTTTCCTGCAGGTACAAAACATCCCAATTACAGCCACAATGCAGCAGCAGAGATCAGCACTAGGCTAGTATCAGAGATACTGAGACTGGAGGATGTGAAGCAGAAGGAGCTATAGTCTTAGACGGAGTCTGTGGCTCTGGTGTTATAACAGCTAAAGATGACAGTCAGTCATTATTGTGAATGAATGTTTCAGTCTGAACTACAACAAAAGACAGAGATCAGCTCAGTAAATAAACATATTTAAGGAGCTGGAAAACATGAGAGAATAACAGTAAGATTTAAAATATTCAGATTTAACAAGATCCAATGTCAAAAACAGTGAAGTAAACTACTGAACAGACGTTTAGAAGTTTATTTTAAAATGCAAAGTGTTCAAAATCAAAATAAAGCTCTGTAAAGACTTGGATTTTTGCAACACTATATGTTGTAAGTGTGTCCAATCAAGTAATGGAAAGTTTTACACACACTTGTCATCTTCACGCTCACTTATGCCTAATATAGGAAACACATCATGCAAGTAGACAAGTGCTCAAGTACAAAGACCAAGAGTGTGGGTATTTGGACAGGCCTTCTGTTTCGGTTGCGCTTCGGCTCTGCTTCTCTGCGCAGATGAATGAGATTCGAGACACTGGCACAGATACAGGACAACTTGTCAGAACAGATGGACACATAAATAACAGGTGAATAATCTCTGATGATTCCCCGGGGTTTGCCTTTTTGAATGATGCATGGTTGATTTCTCCTGTTCATAGTTATTATCAGAAAATGTTACTGTAGCTTTAACTCAACTAACGCCTGCTTTTTTTTTTTACACACTTCTAGTGTCAACATGTTCATGCTGTTTGCACGTCCTTCACTCAGACTCCACAAGTGGTATATATAGAGCGAGCATGAAGGATGTGTAAAAATACTTCATCTGTCACCGATGATGATGTGATATCGGAGACTTTCGTCTTTGCACTGACCACTTTTATAATTGTATGACCTTCCATATTAAGTGAATGAGAATGTGTTTAGAGATTTGCAAAATAGAGCCTAACTGCCTGAACGTGATTAAGGTTTAGCAGAAAGAGTGCTTTATTCAACAAACTGGTTTAAGCTAGTGAGAATTCGGTTCAGAGATTGGGGTTTAGTGTTTTAGCAATTCAGAAAAAACGGTAAATGTAATAAAACACGGAGAGCTCTTGAAACTTCAGAGTGAGAAAAAGTTTACTGATAAGGCAAGCAAATAAAGATGATAAAACGGACAGGAAAGTGAGATCTTGGGTATATAGACAGGACAGGGGGCGTCATTATGGGGGTAAAACCAGTTCTGATTACCAGGGCCCCAAAGGAAGAGAGGGATTAAAAAACTAAAATAGTATGGGCATGGGGCCCATCAGGACTGCCTATGCATAGGGCCCGGGACCTTGTGCAACGCCCCTGCTGACAGACATATAAATGTCTGTCAGATAATTCTGTACAATAATAAAACTGAAAGACAGGTACATTTTTAAAAGCCACTAAACCCCCAAATCAAACATGAAAGATCACTGATGTGACCTCTGATGTGTGAATCTGTGCTTGATCTTTATCAGCTCTTCTGGATCTGATGTCATAAACCAGAAGAATGACAGTAGCCACGCCCACCAGAGCAGAGAGTTGACAGAGTTGACTGATGTCCAGATGTGTGGTCTGGTTGCTGATGGGATTGTTGAGCACACACCTGTAGCTGTTTTTATCCTGATATTCCACCACCAGAGGTAGAGAGAGACTGATGCTGAGATCAGACACACTGATGCTGGACAACAAACTGTTTCCTTTGTACCAGGAGAGAGTCACATGACCCACATTCACCACTGAACACACCAATGAACAAGATGCTGATGAAGATGATGATGATGAAGAACAGTCTCTGCTGATGACAGGAACAGGCAGACGAGCTGAAAACGAGAGAATAAAGAGAAATGAGGATGAATGAAGATGTTCAAGTGTAGCTTGAAAAGTGTGAGCGAACCAAAAGTAGAGCATTTAAAAACAACCTGAATATAGAAGTAAAAAATTAAGCTGAAGTATAAATGTAAAATTTAGGTTTATTAAGTCATTTAAGAACAAAACATCTAAGTGATAAAATATGTCGTAGATCTACTTGCATTACAACAGAAGGTTGAAATGATATTTAAACTCACTGTAGACAGTGAGATTGAAACTCTTGGCCACAGAGTTGTTCATTTGTTGATAAAAGCCACTGTCAAAACACACTGAAGAACATTTTTCACTAGGAAAAGAAAACAAGTGATGGCCATAAAAAAAACCCAAACATTGCAAACTCACCAACCAGACAACCACAAACACACCGAGAAAAAACATGTTCTGTGTGCATACTTTAGATTTTGTTTCGATTTTGTTAACAATTTAATCATTTAAAATTATTAAAATAATTATTTGCATTTATGATTTTAAAATAATGAAATGGTATTGTATTGCTGCCCATGGACAAATACCTCCTGAAAACTTTTCTAATCTGTGTGGTGGAAGAAAAATTAAACATAAATTTGCATGGTATAACATTAGATATGGCATTCGAGACATTTTGACTCGAAAAACAGTGCATCACATTTATAAGCTTGCTTGTGTGTGTTGTTAAAACGAAATTCATCAGCAAATGTTTAAATGACTGTAAATGTGGTTTGTTAATTCAGAGAAATCGTTTGGCTGAGAGATTTGGTGTTTGGAAAAAACTCTTAAGTAGAAAACTCGAGGACTAAGTCTTAAAACTAAAGGTGCTTCACAGTGATGCCTTAGAAGAACTTTTTTGTCTAAATGGTTCCATCAAGAACCTTTAACATCTGAAGAACCTTTATGTTTCACAAAAGCTTCTTTGTGGTGAAAGAAGGTTCTTCAGATTATAAAAACGCAAGAAAGAGACGGTTCTTTAAAGAACATTTGCTTGAATGGTTCTTTGTGGAACCAAAAATGGTTCTTATATGGCATTGCTTGAAGAACCTTTTGAAGAACCTTTATTTTTAAGAGTGTAGTTGAAACACATGAGTTTACCTTGGGCTTTTCTTCTGAGAAACAGAATTGTAGAGGCCTGGATCATTGTTTTCTGAAATTCAAGTGAAGTGATAATGAGCTTACACAATCATTCTCATATTTTTACTATGCACTATGTATATAACAGTAACAAGGGTT